>MNCI01008581.1:0-46596 GCA_015680685.1 Gnetum montanum
GCTTAAGTTTCTCCGCTTGGTTTTGCCTTTGTCACTACCTTGCTATACCTTAGACTCTTCTATGATTTTTAAGACTGTTTCTATTCTTGAGTCTAAGGAATCCCACATTTGGTCTACCTTAGCCGATACCTTGGTTGTTAACTTTTGGATCGGCATGGTTTTCCGATTCACCAACTCTTCGAGTGGTGACTCATCCTCCTCATCACAGAATTTCACTCCCTTCTTGTGAAGGGAGGGATCACGGTTGTATTCTTCTGCACTTTTTCTCTTCCGTAGCTCACCCTCTTATTACGCTACTTGTTCCAACAAACTTTCAACTTCATGGGCTCTCAGTTGGGAAAGTCTCCCTTGGGCATAAGTCCCAAGAGTTCTTCTCGTTTCATTTCTTAGCCCATCCACGATGTGGCGAAGTTGATCCTGCTTAGCATACCCATGGCCCGGGCAATGATGAAGCAATGTATAGTAATGGGCCATGGCAGCATCCAAGGGTTCATAAGCACCTTGTTTTCAGCCTTGGATCTGCTTACGCAAATTGGACACTCTGGAGTACGTTTGATATTTATTGTTGAATAATTCAAGCATCGTACTTCACCTCCTGATGGTTTCCAGTTCTAAGGACCAGTACCAGCTCTCTGCTTCTTTAGTGAGTGTCCTTGGGAACAACTTAAGCTTTTTCCACTCATTATCTATATTTTGCAATGCACAGGCATCGTGGAATGCCTGTAAATGATGTTGAGGATCAACATTATATCCCCCTTCAAAACGTGGGATATTATTTATGTCCAAATGCTTGATCCTGCTGTCTTTTAAGTGCCTTGTGGGGATCCTAACTACCTCTGTGATATCGAGCATGCTTCGGGTTGCAAGTAGGGGTTCGTCATGATCATCTTTGTCATGACGTTTGTGATGTCTTCGTGGTGGTTCCCTACTCTCCCTATGTCCTTGCCCTTGTCCTAGCTCCTCTCGACCTTCCTGTCGAGGTCTTTCATCTTCCTTACTTTTACCCTCTCCGTTATGCTCACAATGGTTGCGCCCAGATGTGGAAGGAGAGTGTGAATGATGAGATGAAGAAGAAGAGGAAGGGGATCCATCACCATGGCGATGTTTCTTACCTTCTCTTCGACTGCTTCGGCCCCAATCATTGTAACGATCTAAGTGTCCATCCTTAGTGTGATTGGTTGTTCCTGCCGTGAACAGTTGGTGCTCACGGGGATCAGAGCCTGTAGCATGTACAGTTGATTGAAGGCCCTGATGCCTAACCTCTTCACCATTGTGAGGAGGAGGAACATCATTTTCTAAGAAACCCATTGTGAGGGGTTCCTCATCTCCTATTTCACTAAGGACATGGGGGACCTTGCCCTTCAACAATGAATGTTGGTTCTCCTACCTTTTGTCCCGAATACGTTGGGCATTTGTGGGATGATAATCCCTTGTGTCATAATCTTCCGCAACGTATTTAGCGAATAGCTCTTGCATGCCAATCTGTGCTAAGGTACGGAAAAGCATGTTAGGGACCGATTGATTCGGGGGTAACACGATGTTACCTTGCAAATCCCTCCATCGCAGTTGTTCGTCTTGGTGGAGAATAAAAGTAAAGTCAGGGACATACTCATCAGGATGAGTATATGTGACCTTAGATTGTTTAGGACATGGCTGGTCTCGGTTATGCGTGTGATGCTGACTGTCTTCTGTGTTATCCTTAGGTGAGTTGATTGTGTGAGAAGAAGCCATTTTAATGGTGTACTGCTTACCGTAATTTATGTTCTTGATTAACTGATTAACTCGAAGGTTCGTTCAAGCTCACAACGATGTGAATGATATTCCTTATGTTCTAATTGGCGTAAAAACACTTGATCCCCGGCAACGGCGCCAATGATGAGTGGCGAGGTACCCCTACACTCAACCATACGAAACGAGCGTAGCACGCGCGATCCGGTTGAACTCCGCAGACTAAATGCCTAAATGCCACAAGGAACACTTGGGGTTAATCGTTCGTTGTCTTCCCAGGCTTGCTTGTATGTGTCACGATGTATGGTTAAGCAAGTCTGAGGTATATGATTTTTTTTGGTATTTTTAGATTTATCTCCTATGCTAACGGTAAAGGGTTGAGAAACTAAAACTAACTCTAACTATAGCACTAAGTCCTAGCGTCAGCATCCGTTCCCACTTGCCGTACACACCCTGAATTGTGCAACTGTGGCTACCAAAGGCTAATCGTTAGTGGGATTACCACACATAACGCATGTGCTCGAAGTGGTCGTACTGAGGCACTTAACTAACCTAAGTGTGACTAGTAGCCGATTCCTTAACTAGCCATACACATCCGGAGATGCTCGTAATCAAGTCGAACTCATGCCGCGTTACTAGGAAAGTAGTAAATAACATTAATTAAACCTATCCATACACTGCAAGGTTTATCCACAAAGTTCGTCTTTATTGTCGTACACAACTTGCGTTTAGGTACAAAGCTGCTCGAATAAAGAACTGTTCACTTGGGGGACTCCTACTGCGGGCACATGGAAAATATTCTATCTCTGGGGTGATCAATCCGCCAAAGCTTTGCTACTTTACGCCTATGATATCGAATGAGGGGAGTGTCGCCTCTTATTTATAGATTTGGCGGCAGACTGCGATATCATGTACGCGATACGCAGGGAAGGACGCGATATCGCATACGCAATATCGCAGGGGATGCGATATCACGTACGCGATATTGTGGCTTGTGCAATCCGCGTCTCATCACTTATGAGGGTGTTTTTGAATAAAGGCAAGACCAAAATCGTTGCTTACTTGAGAAGGAAGGTTTTTTAAGATTGGTTGTAAGGATGAAAACTCAAAAAAGGCATCCCTACAACCATTATGTTTTTTCTTTATACTTTCTTTTCATTGATCTATACTTAGAACTTTTAAAAAATATTATTATTCATTTTTTGGGGTCAAATACCCTTTCTTTTCTATTCTCACTTAAACTCTTATCGTTAAACACAAAACCTAGGCAAGTTATTATACTTTCATTGATGAAAGTTTTGACTTAGAGTGGGTGTGAATTTGGCATCCAACTTCCTTGTCATGAAATTTTTTCATAATAAACTTATAAAATTTTCCTCAAAATTTTATTTGTAAATATTTAAATTGCATGTGGTTTTGTTATTTATGAAAAAAATAAATTTTTAAAATATAACCAGAAACTAAAATTTCCCAAATCTTCAAATCTCTACTAAAGTAAAATTTAATCCCCAAATTTCTACTTTATTTTCTATTTCATCCACCGTACTTGCTATTAATATTAGACAAGACTACATTTATGTTCTATTAAAACTATATACAAGTAATACAATAAAAAAGAATGATGTAAGTGCTTCGAATTTTTTATTCAAATAGTAAATTAAAGATCCATAACCGAGTTAAAAAAAATTTATTCAAATGATAAATCAAAGATCGATTACCCAGTAAAGAAAGACTTGCCTAATTTCAAAAAAGATAAACCATTATGTATTAACGCTATTAAAAATATCCTCGGTTATTTTCAAATGATCAAAACTTTAATGACGTATTACCCAAAATTGTAAAAGTTACCCAACATTGCATAGAACTAGCTCTTAGTTCTATTAAAGGTTAATTGGTGTTTACACATCTAACAATGTAGTTAGGGTATCATCCTTCTTATGCGCATTTTGACTCTTTTATTCCTGATCAAAGACAAGGCATTGACTTTGTAACAACTTCATCAAATGAGGGGAAAAAAACTTTAATATGGTAGTATTAACATACAATGTTTTTCTACGTCTTAAACTTTTCATGGGAAAGAGAAAAGCAAGCATAACTAATGACTTTTCTTAGCAAAGCCAATAAGAAGAATTTGAAATAGATGTCATCAAAGCTAGAGTGATTGCACCTCTTAAGAAACAAATACAAATAGTGATTTTGGGGTGGGGAAGGGAAGGAGTGTGAGGAAGGGTGTTAGAACCTTAAAATAATTGTAATATAGGTACACTTAAGATAACTAGTTCAATTAAAACTTTATAGCTCAGCATTGCCAAATAAAATATCAAAAATCTTATCTTGTTGAATATACACAATCATATGGCATGAATATACACAATCATATGGCATGAATATACACAATCATATGGCATGGTGGACCTTTGTATAAATCGTAATCACCTGGTATCATAAGTGTTAATAAATAACATGTTAGAAAACATTTCCAAAGATTTTTAAAATCCACAATATCCCTGGGACAATTTTTTTTAACAAAATAAAAATAGCATGAAACTACACCGGTCAGAAGCAACAAAACCAAGGAAAAAGACAAAGACATGATGGAAATACTGGAAGCTAGACAACTGAAACGCAAGGAAATGATTCACGCGAAGAAGGGCAAGTAAAACACACACAAACAAACAAACCACCAAACAAGAAAAAGATACTTTTCTACCAACCCCGCCAACCTTCCTACCGTGGACGCAAACATTTGGCCCCCACTCAAAACCTGGACGCTGCCCCAAACTTCGAAACATACAAATCTACAGCATAACCATGTGCGCCCGGAAAAAGCAAAAGATGCGTGAGTGAGGCAGGCGGTTCATTCATAATTCCCGATTCTGGTTTTTAAATTCGCTTTGGCAGAACGCTATATTTTCTGTTCGTGTTTCTGTGTCTGTGTCAGGCGCGGCTGATAATCGCTTCCCAGTGCAGCGCGAAGTTTTAAGTGCGGCCGTCCTAACCGCAAATATTGCAGCGATATTTGACTTACCACGAGAGCAGCAGCCATGGAGAGGCCGCCTGTGATAAATACAGAAAAAAACTCTGCTCGCCGGCGGATACAAAAAGCCGTGCTGCAACATCAAATCCTGTAACACATTGTGACATCAACATATCACAACACCGAATATCTCTCTCTTCGTTTGCTGTGATTGTGTTGTTGCATCAGCATCAGCATCAGCATGGAAGCAGTGCGAAGCATGCAGCAGCAGCAAGTTCAGCGCCCGGCGACGGCACTCAATTGTTCGTCGGCCACGAGAAGGCCGGCCGTGATTCGGCCGCCTGGAAGCGCTAGGGTTTCATGCTCGCAGGCCGGATCCGCTGCCGTTTCGGCGTCCATGGCCGCCGGAGCGGCAGCGATTTTGAGGCTGAGGACGAGAAGATTGGCGAGTGCTGTGCGTGCTTCCGCGGCTTCCGCGGCCGTGGAGGCGAAGCCGACGGTTCTCGTGGCGGAGAAGCTCGGCGAGGCGGGACTGGCTCTGCTGCGTGAGTACGCAAACGTCGACTGCTCGTACGAGCTCAGCACGGAGGAGCTGTGCGCCAAGATCTCGCTCTGCGATGCTCTCATCGTGCGGAGCGGCACCAAGGTCACGCGCGACGTCTTCGAGGCCGCCCGCGGGCGCCTCCGCGTCGTAGGACGCGCCGGCGTCGGGATCGATAATGTGGACTTGCATGCTGCGACTGAGTTTGGTTGCCTTGTCGTCAACGCCCCCACCGCCAACACCGTCGCTGCCGCCGAGCACGCCGTCGCGCTCGTCTCCGCCATGGCCCGCAATGTCGCCCAGGCTAACTCGTCCATGAAGTCTGGTACGTGCTTGCGCTATTGATCTTTTTGCCTCCGCATCCTTTGCATGATTGTGCATTTGAGCAAGTTTCGTTTTCGGTTTGCGTTCTTATCTCCGTTTTAGAGCTGCAGTTTGTTTTTGTTTGTTTTGTCATTTGCCTTTTGTTATCAAGAATTTGCGGTTGGATTTGCTTTCGCATGATTCTGCCTTCGAACAAGTTTCGTTTTCGGTTTGCAGTCTCCTTTTAGAAGGAAGGATCTACTTTCTAGAACTGCAATTAGTGTTTGTTCTTTGTTTTTTCTTTTCGCTTTGCACTGTCGTTTTGGTAATTTGCGTCTAGATCTCCTTTTGCATGGTTCTGCTTTCGAATAGGTTCGGTTTCTCTTTACATTCTTTTTCGAAGGATCTCTGTTGTAGAACTAGTTTCCCCCACCTTTCAAATCCTCTTTTTCACTTTGTTCTCAAGAATTTGCGTTTTAGATTTACCTTTGCAGGATTCTTCCTTCGAAAGCGTTACGTTTTGCTTTTTGGACTGTTTTCGAAGAATGTTCGTTTTAGATTTCCAATTATTTTTATCTCCGTATTGTGTTAGAAGAATTTTCGTTCCAGATTTCCGGTCAGACCTTTCCACTGTCTTCTCCTTTTTTAAGACCGTTCATTTTAGATGTGCGACTAGGATGATCTTCGTTTTGTCTATTTGCCGTCGCATTCGTGGTTTAAAGTCATTTTTTTAGCCCGCACTTCCTGTTTGCGTTCTTCGTCCTGCGGATTTCTTTTTTTTGCCTTTGTACCTCTCGTTTTGAGAAATTTTCGTTTTAGATTTGCTGTTAGTTTCTTTTTCGCTTTTCACTTTCTGTTTGAACAATTTTTAGTTTATATTTTCTGGTACATTGTTTTTTGAAATTGCCGTCTGGTTTGTTTTCAAGGAATCTTTGTTTTTCCTTTACAATTTTTATTAAGATTTTTTTTTTCAAAACCCTGACGCTTCCCTACTGCTAGATTGCCTACACACTTTTGGAATCTGCAGTTTTTCTGATATTTAGTTTAGAGAATTATGAAATAACACACAGAAGCCGCCTTGGAGATCTTTAATCTTTATTGTTCGGCCAATCATTGATCTAGCAATCTTCAACCTAAATTCTCAATATCCAACTAGTGATCTGCACATATGGCAACCGAGAGCAGATCTTGACATTTTTGTGTTGGTCGATTGATCATGGGAACTTGAAGAGGTCTGCACTTGGGATGGGAAACACCTGCAGACCATCAAAATCGGTCTTATATCATATTTTGATGTTGGATTCATCAATTTTGTCTTGTCATTCTGGTCAATCTGTATCTATGTAAGCACAGATCTTAACTGGCAGAAGAGGTAGCCGTTGGAAGAGATTGGATTCATATTCTGTGCGTTGGACGAAAGCTTTTAACCGGCTTAAGTTTTGCAGGCAGAGTGCATTTTTATTTAAGTTTGCCCTAAACTGTCAGCTGTCAGGTGTCAACACTATATGCGTCATATTGTAACATTCTTTATTCAAGCTATCGGTCAAATCTACAAAGATTTCGTGCTTCACAATGCGTTTTAAAACTTTTACTTCCCTTTTTTTTTACTATGATTCTCATATCATTTCGATTCAATGGAATACATACGAGTCACAATTTTCTTTGTATCCGTCCACTCTGTTGCAATCTAACGATGCAACTTTTGTTGGATGCAGTATTTCGCTAATATCTTTCTCATCCTCAGTCTTTTTTGATGTATCAATTGTTGATTTTTATCTCTAATCTTCCTGTAGTTTCTCTCTAATTAGGATTTTCCCCTGCAGAGTTATTGGTACCTGTCTATGTTATTGCTGTAAAAATTTTATCAGTAGCTTTCACAAAGAGTGGTATAGTTATGACAGGCACTGGAGTTTTTGGTCCCCCTAAAGTATAGTTGGCAAAGTTGCTCATATTGTATGTCAAAAATCCTTCTTTTGATCTGGCTGGCTGAGCTTACCTGCTGATTTCTGAGCTTACATTTGTGTTCTGCTGGTCGTTGATCTTTGTGGCGTCTGGTTTGAAAATCCTAATTTCTGATCATTTAGATTGTTAGTGTTGATAATCTATTTCCCTTTTTGAAACTCGTCTGCAAAATTTTTATTTGAATAAATACAATATATGTAAATTTTATTCTTAAACTAATACCATCATGTTAACTTAATAATGACAACCCTAATCTTTTGAACTTTCTCAAGTTTTGCCAATTTCCCTCTCAATACCAATTTTTTTGTGGCGGTTGCCTATTCAGGTTCTGATCTGATTTTTCTAAGCATTCATAATAGCATTGGTTCAATAGCATTAAAAGGGAAAATCTTTTACTGTGAGGGACACTCGTTCTTAAACTGCTTCGTTATGAACCGGTAGTACTTTCATACCATTGTGATCCAATCGATCGAATACAATGCATTTGTTGTCATATTTCTTATGGTTTTGGATAATGGCCACTTCTCTTTCTTTTTTGTTTTCCTTTACAAGTTGTTTTGAGATGCTTTTGATCAAGGCTGCTCACTCAACTGTGCCCTTGTTGTCAGGTAAGTGGCAACGTAACAAGTATGTGGGTGTTTCGCTGGTTGGGAAGACTCTTGCAGTTATGGGCTTTGGAAAGGTAGGATCTGAAGTTGCAAGACGAGCCAAGGGATTGGGAATGCATGTTGTTGCACATGATCCATACGCACCTGCTGACAGAGCACATGCTATTGGTGTTGAGCTGGTATCATTTGAGGAAGCTATCTCTGTTGCAGATTTTGTTTCACTACATATGCCTTTGACCCCCTCGACAGACAAAATTTTCAACAGCGCAACTTTTGCCAAAATGAAGAAAGGAGTTCGGATTGTAAATGTTGCCAGGGGTGGTGTAATAGATGAGCATGCGTTGGTGAAGGCTCTTGACGATGGCATTGTTGCTCAGGCATGCACCTTAACTTTTCACTGTTGTAATGAAACGTGCATAATGAGTTTTTATTTTAGGCCTGTTGGATTTGGGTTTGAACTAGTTTTATTTTCTGATGTTGTATCTCTTTAGTTGATTTCTTTTCGACGTTGACCAGTTGTCATCAGAACTTTCTCTGCATTGTAAACCAGTTGTCTTTTATTATGCTCCATGTAGAGTTTCATTTTGTTGTAATTACAAGCAGGCTGCACTGGATGTGTTTACCGAGGAGCCTCCCCAAAAGGATAATAAACTAGTACATCATGAGAAGGTTATAGTAACACCTCACCTTGGAGCAAGTACAGTGGAAGCACAGGTATTTCTTGAAGTAATTAAATATATAAGAAAAAATATCAGTTTGTTTGGTCCAGAATATCATACCTCAGGCATGCTAGATTTCAGTTGAAATGCTTATTGTGTAACAATGAATGGAAAATAGACTTTATGAAATTTATGTTGCAGGAAGGTGTAGCTGTTGAAATTGCTGAGGCTGTTGTTGGGGCTTTGAAGGGCGAACTTGCAGCTACTGCTGTTAATGCTCCTATGGTTCCTGCTGAAGTAAGATGTCTTAGCTTGTTTCAGTTTCATTCAAGTTCTATACAGTTCAACATAGTAATTTATTTCTAGAAATTTCAAACTTTTGCCATTTGTTTATTTTTATATTTTTCACATCCTGCTAAGCGGGGCCTGGTAGGGTTTGTAGATAAGCAAAAGCCTAACTTCTTCAAGTGGCCGTTCCCATATCTGATGTAACTTTGGCACAATTTTGTTCCCATATCTGATGTAACTTTGGCACAATTTTGTTCCCATATCTGATGTAACTTTGGCACAATTTTGAAGAAGGCAATTAAGCTAACGTATGGGCAACTTTTTCTATGTATTTGTTTTTCAAGGTTCTTGCAGAGCTGTCTCCATTTGTCACATTAGCAGAGAAGCTTGGAAGGCTTGCTGTTCAGCTAATTGCTGGAGGAAGCGGTGTTAAGTCAGTGAAGGTCACCTATGCTTCAGCGAGGAGTGGTGATGATTTGGACACAAGGGTCCTCCGAGCCATGATTACAAAAGGAATTATCGAACCTATTTCTAGCTCTTTTGTGAATCTAGTCAATGCCGACTTCATAGCAAAGCAAAGAGGCATGCGAATCAGTGAGGAAAGAGTGCTGCTTGATGGCTCTCCTCAAGAACCACTGGATTCAATTCAGGTGCAAATAGCAAATGTTGAATCCAAATTTGCAAGTGCTATTTCGGAGAATGGATACATCCAAGTAGAAGGGAAAGTCAAAGATGCTCTTCCTCATCTTTCAAAAGTGGGTGACTTCAGTGTGGATGTTAGTCTGGAAGGAAGTGTCATTCTTTGCCGACAAGTTGATCAACCAGGCATGATTGGAACTGTTGGAAGCATACTGGGAGAGGAAAACGTGAACGTCAACTTCATGAGCGTTGGAAGAATTGCTCCCAGAAAGAAAGCCATTATGGCAATTGGAGTAGACGAGGAACCAAGCACGGTGGCACTGAAGAGAATTGGTGAAGTTTCTGCAATCGAGGAGTTTGTCTACGTCAAGTTGTAAAGTACCTTGAACACTGAATTCTTGTTATAATCTAGTAAAAGCGTGTTGGCTATGTTCTTTGTTTGATGAAAGCCCAGTTTTCCTTCCTAGGGTTTTCTTCCTTCTATCTTGAACTGGGTCATTGTTACAAGTTCAGCTTTGTTTTTCTCACAGTTATTACAATAAGGTGAGAGAATGGCAGGAGCTGCTGTTTTCTTTCGTATTTTGTCTTTTATTTCATAAAAAATTCTCTTTTTAATTTGTATCACTTTATTTTTTGTTAGTGAGTGCTCTATGATTAACGCAGTTGGGATTTACTCATCATTTTAACTGATTATCTGGAGTCACAAAGTAATTTGTTGCAGAGCAATTCTCAAGATAATTTTTTATTTCGATTACGATGGTATATTCAAAACGGGTCTACGATGGAGCCTATTCCTTGAAATGCACCGAAAAAGAGGTTATTAAAATGAACATACCTTTTGGTTGCCTTCTGACTAAATTTAGCCGAACATATACTTGAAACTGAAATTTGTTATTACTTGTTATGCTGCTTACGTTGGGTTCTTCACTTCTTCCTTTCTCAAAACACTTGTTTCTGAGACGCACTGTTGTTTTCAGTTGAAGAGGGTCCATATTCTTTTTGCGGAAACATTACTCGGACAAAACTGGGGGTTAACATTCCATGAATCACCATATTTTCTCCATTTGCTTTGTTACACAAGCTTTCCGTCTTGGTGTCTTTCAAATTAATTAACAATCTCAACGTGCACAAGTAACCGTCTTAATGACTTATATCTTTCTTTCTTAGTTCTTTTTACAACACTGCGTAGAGTAATAGATTTCCAATCCTGCAACACAAAAATACTGGAAACAACCCTATGGGAACAGCTTGCTTTGCATTCCAAGAGCCAAGACAGGAATCCTATCCACTAGGTTGAACTTGACGAAAGCTTTGCTTTTGTAATTGGACCTTCCTTCTTCCTCTATTCGCTCTGATTATTGCTGTGCTATCGTAAACCATTTCTATGAGCAATTCTGCATACAGACAAAGCTGATGATGATGGGCAACTTACAGCCTTTTTGAGGGCAATTTGCAGAAGAGAGTTCTGAAATTCAGACGGAAATGAACAGGAAAATACCAGGCAGCAACAACGTGCTCCAGTTATGCTCTAGTGATACTGCTGGACTAGGTGCAGTGGCAACCCAAGTTTGATCATTTTTGTCTCAGGATTACAATTGAGTATACAAATGTAGGTAGAAATGGGACAGCATGAATGCAATAACTGCAATAACAAGAGAAGACGCTGAAATGCATAAATGGAACCAGTATGAATACAATAATCGGATGAAACGAAGATGTCTGAGCATGGCCCAAACGCATGAGCCAGGCCCTGCGGAAAGAGATGGACGTGCAAATGTTTGACGTGGGGCCGTAGAAAGAGATTACTAAAATGAGAGTTTAGTTTTGTAAGAGAAGACTAGACGTGTCTACAGTTTAGATTTGTCCTCATTAACCTTAGTTGAATGAATGAAAGAAAAGAAACGAGAACCTAATTGTTTTGTTAGACGTGAGCGGTAGGGCAAAACATTTATACCCCTTTTGTCCTGAAGGGTAACACTTCTCGCAATGACAAAACTATGAGCAACAATAGATTCCATCCATTTTTCTGGATATCTTTGGCTAATCTGTGGGGCTTCAAAGTTGCATGAGTTGCTTTTGTGAAGGTATTAATTACAATTATGCAACTTGTAGTAAACAAATGGTTGTATGTATTTTCTTTTGCAATCTGTCTCAACAAAACATTATGGAAAACTATGGAAATGTCTAGAAATAGTTTCATTTCAGATCTGGTAAGGAATACTATCTCACATTCAGACTTTCAAACAATTAAAATAAGACTCAAGTGTTCAATAAAATAGGGAATAGAAACACACAACATCAAAATCATGAGTCCATTTATGTTTTATATGTTTTATGAGAACGATGTAGCCATGAACTAAAGAGCATCTAGATAAATATGAGATTAATTATCAATTTATTAGTGAGTTACACAAGCAAAACATATGGGCAAAATATTTTGGAAGTTTGGGAATGAAAACATGAGAAACCTAGTTGAAATGTTGAAGAAAAGATTTAGATCTTGAAAGATAATAAAAAATATAAAGAAAAATGTAAAATATGGGCAAAATATTTTGGAAGGAGAATCATCAAACGAAAATATGAGAAACCTAGTTGAAATGTTGAAGAAAAGATTTAAATCTTAAAAGATAATAAAAAATACAAGGAAAGATAACAAACAACATAAGGAAAAATGTAATACAATCTAAGATCTATAGAATGTTGCTCTAGAAGAAAAGATTTAGATCTTGAAACATAATTAAAAATATAAGGAAAAATATAGTACAATCTAAGGTTTATAGAATGTTGCTCTAGGAGCTGACTTGAAAGAATGAGATCAACAACATTATCTATGTCCTCACTTTCAATATAAGGTGTTGAATTTCCTTTGGTGTTGGTTTTCACAAATTGTTGAAGTTCCTTGGTGTTTTTTTTTTCACAAATTGAAGAATTTGCAACATTAGTAAAAGCATTTGCACCTCTTTCATCAATGTTAGAGATATAATAGAGGTAAATGAACACTTCCACATATTTGCCTTCCAAATTGCTTTATGGCTCATTTTTACTTGAGAAAGAGAATGCATTAGATTTCTCACAAGACACGATACAAGTTTTGGTAAAAATAGAAGGAATGATTTTTCTTATACGTTGAGCTAATGCATACTTATAAAATGAAACAAAAGGGAAGAAAAGAGACATTAATATTTATCCCCAAACATATAGTCAAATTAGAAGTGACCCTCATGTGGAGTGATGGTAAGGTGCATGTTTCTCAAGTTGTAAGACTTAGGTTTGAGCTTGGGTGCAACTACTCAAAAGAGGTTAGGCTTTTGCTCATCTATTGCCCATCCCAGGAGCCCGCCTTGGTAGGATGAGCATTGAGCCTATGGGTGACAATCCTATATAGTCAAATTAGAAGTTTATAATCTAGTATTGCCTATGGGAAATGAACCAGTGATCTAGGGTTTATATGCCAAGACTTTTACCACTAAGCTAACACTTCATTATGAAGAAGTACATCTATGTGTACCAAAGAATAGCATAAATACCCGTAGGGAAGAAGACATCTTGGATGAAGAAAAAACATCCATCACGATGGACAAACAACAAAGGAGTCGATAGGCCTTTGATGAGTGGCTAGGTACCCCTACGCCCAACCATATGAATCATGGGCGTTCACACGCAACTCGGTCGAATTTCGTAGACTGTAAGCACTTAACATGCACTAGACCCTAACCAGTGAAACCTTGGGTTAGAACGGTCGTTGTCTTCCTAATCTAACTTGTGATGTTCTGTTTACGATGGTTAAGTGAGACTAAGGCTAATGATTTTTATAGCTTTTTACTTATCTTTTGGCTTCTAATTATCTTGGAAAGTAAGGCTAGAGTATTAAGTAATCTAAGACTATCTTAATCTAAATCTTAACTACTCCTAGAATAAGTATATGATCCCATCTTCTAAGCACATTCTGAGCATCCCCTAAACACTACTGGGTTACCAGACGTTAAGCGTCATTGGGTTACCAAGTGTTGGGTTTACATTTGAGATGGTCGTACTTATGGTCTTTACAATCTTATAAGAGAGCGAAAGCGATTAAAATAACAACAATAGAAACCTAAGTAATTATCAAAGCATAACCATATTAAACTAATGAATGT
This sequence comes from Gnetum montanum, assembly GCA_015680685.1. Classification (NCBI taxonomy): domain Eukaryota; kingdom Viridiplantae; phylum Streptophyta; class Gnetopsida; order Gnetales; family Gnetaceae; genus Gnetum; species Gnetum montanum. The sequence continues at coordinate 13,842 of MNCI01008581.1, forward strand.
ATTAAATGACTAAGTCCAAATGCTGCAAGGAATGCTTGAAGAGTTCATCTTTATTGTTGTCACACCAATGGGCTCGGATACATCAACACTCGAATAAAGAGCCAATCACTTTTCTTACACCTGCTGCGGGCACTTGGAAAATATTCTATCTTCTATGGGAACAAACTGCAAGAGCTTCGCTACAACTAATTGAAAGGTACCTAAATGAGGCGGAAGGCCTTCTCATTTATAGGCCGAAATAGGCTCCGCGTAAACGGGGCCATGTCGATGCATGGAAAGCTGCATCGACGGGGCCACGTCGACGTGGCTGCGTATACGCAGCCTAGTTGACGCATCGACTAATGACACTTCATCATACCCCCACAACTGAGTAAAAACTCGTCCTCGAGTTACTCTACAATTTGGAAGGTATGGGCTTTTATTTACAATGCACATGACTTGACACACACATGACACAACATTAATTTGACCAAGTGCCCAAGTTACAGAGAAGGAAAAATTACAAAAATGGTGGTGTTCAGAGACAAAATTGAACACCTTGCTGGTCCTGGAGTCTCTACCATGTAGAATGATGCACAAAATTGTTGGAGAAGATCACACCGTCCCTGGGGGCGGTGGTTCCGACGGACCTTCTCCAGCCTTTGGCCCATGCGTGGGTGGTGGCATGAATGACGGTTGCCCCGTAGTAGCTGCAACTTTTGGAGGCAGCCGAAAAGCCTCCAAGAGAGCCCTTATCTTCTCTTCTTTACTTCTGGGATCGTTCACTGTCTGGGCAGCTTCTCCAATGTGTGCTAGAACTAGAACCTCCCAAGGGCATGGCATCGTCAAGAAGAGTTCTTTTAGGTTGACAAACCAGGCTACGAACTGCTTTTGTTCGATGTCGAACACTCGGATTGATGCCTGCAGCCGCTGGTAGTCATTCATTCGATGGGCCAGGTTCTCCGCGACTGTACGTTGTCCTTCAAACAGCATACAGAGAACCTCGAGTTCCACATCTGCTATTTTCAGCTTCTGCTTTGTTGCCTTATGTGCCTGGAACTCACCCTCTTATAGAGAATACGAGGCGGCCACTTGCTTTTTCAACTCTGACCACGGTCTCTCAGCTGTGAGCATAGCTAGGTTTGCATATCGAAAGTTGGCAAGCTCCATATATTCTATCATCTCTTCAATCTACAGCTCTTTAAGGTGGATCTCAGCTTGATTGTAGGCATTCAACCCATCAAAGATAGGTTGCCATACCTCGTCTCCTTCTTGGAGCTTCTAGAGCGCTTGGTTCATTTTGGCTTTTTCGACTTGAATATGCTTTTTATTTACTTCCTTTTGCAATCCCACTTGGTACCTGTAATGATTTTTGATGTTTTCAAATTTTAAGACCTCATTCTTCCGAGCGGCGATTTCAATTGTAGATTTCTGTCACAAAGCCTGAACTTCCTCCATTGACAGATTCCGATTTTCAGCAGCCAACCTTTTTACATTAGCATTCACCCTGGCTAGTTCTTCCTGTTGTTGGTGGATAAAGTTTTTCATGTGTTCATTTTCTACACCAACATTATGTAGGCGATGAACCTCCGCGGTCAGTCGAACATTCTCTTAGCGAACCTCCACCAAGTCCTTGTCTAAATGATATGCTTGAACATCTACCAAGGACTTATCGAAGATCGTTGTCTCTTGCACATCCTCAACGCTCTGAAGTTTGAGTTGAAGCTGTTGGAAAACTTCATCTTTGGTGATTTCACGATTGAGGATGGTTGGATCAGCAAGTTGGGCTCTTAATTGGGCTACTTTCATTGCCAAGCGTTGATAAGCAACTTGAGCAGCTTCAAGTTGCCCTTCCAAAACAAGGCTCTTGCCCCTTGCCAAGAGCAGCTCTGACTGGGTTGTAGTAATGTTGTCTGGAAGGTCGAAGACATCCAGAAGCGATTGCCTGGTTTCCACCAGTCGGTCCAACAACTCCTTGTGTTGGGCTGCATCAATCTTGCTATGCGAAGTTCCGGCAAATGCTTGTACATCTTGTAGTCAATGTACGGTACAGGTGTTGTCGGTACGTTGAGAGCCGTAGAAATTATGTCAACAACCACTTCGGCTACAATCTCCTGTCCTTGGTGCTGCATCACCAAGACTGTTGCCCCTTCACCATCTTCCAAGCGTACCAAGAAGGTAGCAGCATTCCTAGAGATTTCAGGAAATAACTGTTGTGTGAACACTATTACCTCTCAGACACTAGGATTTGTCCTTGCTGGTACTTGCATTCGGGCTACAGAGAACATCGGCCCTACTCTTTTAAGCAAGCTAACTGATCAAGTCACTTGCTCCAGGTGGCTCATTGCAGAGCGATAGACCCAAGGGTCTTCTCCTCCACCAGTCCTACCAGATTGCTCTTGCTGGCTCAAGAGCATTTGTCAGATCTCGCAGATGTGTTCTGCAATGGTTTGCGAATCCATTCTTGTTGTTTGTGCAGGTGGTGGAGGTGGCTGCTGCTCCTCCTCTGTCTATGTGGTGGCAGGAGTTTTATCCTTCATCATTTCCCGCCAAGGGGCAATTGGGGCGTGCCGGATTACATCATTGGACTACCGTGCTATCCCTGCTCATTTGCACAACTTTCGGATTAGGCAGGGAAAGGGTAGAGCTCATCTTCCATGTTCGCTCTTAGCGAACCTCTTTTCAATCTCCAAGAACAACAGCTGTGGAGATTCATTGAGAATTTCCCACTCAAGACGGCACACGCACGAGCGGAGAAGGCTGTGATTTTGTTGGGTCTTACTATTGGGTTCAAGTGGTAAGACACGATCTTTGAGTACACTCTCTCCGCTGTGGTCAGAGAGCCGAATTCTTTACGCTCTACCCCATAGCACAGTTTGGTCCATTCCACCTTTACCTTTGGGTCAACCTGTTTTGGGATTTCCACCGCATCTGCCCCCGTCTCGGGCAACCCCAGAGCCTGCGTTATCACCTCCAAAGAGTAAGAGACATAAATGTCTTTGATTCTTACTCTAGACCCTGGTTGCCGATTTGTCTAGAAGAGATAGGTCTCTCCTAAGTACCATTTACCACTGGTTGTGATGATAGGCCACATCGGAGAGTTTTGCAATTGGAGCCTCACTTCTTCTGGCACATTCTCGAGGAATAGTCCAAAGTTTAGCTCTTGGAGGACCATCTGTTGCACCTCGTGCAATGTGGTAGCATCAAGACAGGCTTGGGTCAGGGTGACCTCATGCCATGGTGCTATCCCAGGAGTCTCATCCCCTTGCGATTGCTCGTTGGGAATCTCCTCTTCGAGAATCTAATGGACAGATTCCACGTCAGGTCCTTTGCGGAGGGGGCCAGTTGCATGAGAGCCCTCCACGTGCTCTGGCTATTACATGCCTCATCCCCTTTCCGTGCGTGGGTGCTTGTCCCTCAGTTGTGATGGTCCTTCATCCCTTGGGTGCCATCTACAATCAAACATAACCACCAATTAGATTGTGCATAAGTAGCGCAAGATGGTCCTTATACACCTTCTCAGTTTGACTAAGTTATGTTGTTGGCACAAGCATTCCTCTAAGTCTCCCGGAGTGTTAATTTATGGGTTAGAGCCAAAAATAACAAAGGATGAGTTCAAGTTTAATTGGTTGTTTTTGTAATTAACTAATTAATTAATTACTTACTTACTTACACATAGGCTTCACCCCCCATGACTTAGAGCATACCTCTAGTTTCTTAAAAGGGCAAGGATCGGTTGATGCGAACACACGATGGAATGTAGGTGTGTTGGGAAGAGTTAGGCAGAAAAAATGGTAAAATCTCCCCTCAAGTTGTGTCTCAAATGATGAAAATGCAAAGCGCAGTGGGTGTATATATAGGGATTAGGTGCTACGTCAACAGGGCCGTGTATACACGGTCGCATATACGCAGGGGGCTACATATACGGGGCCCCGTATACGCAGGGGTGTGCACTCGTTGACCAACCTAGAAAAAGCCCAAAATCATGAATTGGAAATGCCAAATTGGGCGGTTGAAGTACGTGAGAGGCCCAGACATGGCTGAGGACAGGAGGAAGGTAATCGGGGCTTGAAAAAGAGTTAAAATAGGAGAATGTGACTCAAAAGAACTTCGTGGGGAAGAAATCGATCGATGGGACCCTGAAAATAATCAACCACGAAATCCAAAGGATGGGAGACTTAACAAGAGGGACCAAGAATATGCAGGTGGGTCCTCCCCATAGTAGGCAATAGCCTTAGTAGCCCCTACAAATCCTCAACATCAGGGTTCATGGGTCCCAGGGCCAAGAAATGGTGATCGCGAGTTAATACTCCTGCCCAAGAGATCCTACCAAGGCATGAGAAGCCCATGGAAACCACGACAATCCTTCGCAACATAAGATGGACAGTGAGGTGAGTTACGGAGAGAAATGAGTGAAGAGAGCGAGATGAGGAAATGGAATTCTGGTCGTCGGTCACATGAAACCCCGTTTGCAATTGTGGTTAAGTGACCTAGTAGAATCTTTGTTGAGTTCAGACCCAAAACCATCCGCATACAGTGATATCGCAGCAACAGACGAGACACCGGCCATCCCCTAAGGAGGCAGGAATGCACCCACAGAGAACCACCACTCCAACCAACGTGAGAGGAAGGAAGCGAAATGGGATGAAGTTAGAGGGGACCAAGGAAGTCCCATAACTAGTGCTTGTGGCCCGTGAGAGGCGATCTAAAGGGTGTGCTTTGAATTCCCACAATGATTTTTTTTTCTTTTTCAGGGAAACCACACCATGCAAAGACCCATGTGAGTGCGCATGCATTCGACCAAAGGGTGTGCTTTGAATCCTCATGTTTATTTGTTTGTGTGTTTTTTTTTGAATTTTTTGGTGAGGACCACACCATGCAAGGTCGAATTTCCTAGAAGCTTCTTTGGAGAGAAGAACATGGAGTGGTAGGAAATTCGTAAGGACACACCAGCAACCTAGGGGACAGGAGAGAGCGATGAATGTTGCATTCCCCTTGAAGTCACACTCAATTCAAACAATTAGGTCATCCCTGAGTCTAGGAACTACACAAGTCACACATTAATTACAATGTTTTTAAGTGAAGGGATTGTATGTTCGCAACAGAAGGGAAACCATGAAGTGGGTGAATGGGTGGATGACGTGGACTCACTGCCGATGTTATGAGCTGAAAATAGATGTAACGTCCAAGGACAACCATGTGAGGGCGGGAGCTAGATAACTAGGTGGACTATTACATTACCCATTGAAACAAAAACCATCTGTGCTAGAAACTTGATGACAATAAGACAATGGATTAGCAATGACGTGAAAAAATGAAACACACACAAAGAAATAGAAAATAATTAAAGAAAGGAAAAACTTAATAAGAATTGGAAAACATATGAATGATGTTGAAAAAAAAAGTGGAAAACAAAAAAAATTTCAAAACGGTGAGGGGTGTAGTGGGATGGGTTAGTAGGGACGACGGTCTCCCCCACGACTGAGTGGAAAGGAGGAGACGTGAAAAATGGAGCGAGGTTGTCCTGGTGATGATGAGGTGGTTGCACTGGTTGAGTGGAGTTCACGGAAAGGTTTCAATTATTGGCAGTTGACCAACTACGTTCTGGTGGGGTCTTTAGGTTTGTGGATAAGCAAGGCCCCGGATGGGAAGGTTTCAGAGACAACGTAAGGTTCCTCCCACAATGTTTGAAACTTGGTCGGTTGAGATACATGTGAGGGGTTCCAATACAACACCTTGTCTCCACATCTAAATGTGACCTTCCGAATCCTAAGATCATGTCATTTTTTGTTATAGGCCTTGTGGATCTCATTGGAGGCCAGGGCCACTAATCAGTTTTCATTTAGCACACTTAAATTGATAAGTTGTTCATGTTTTGCTAGTGGGAGGTCAAGGCCTAAGTCACTGGCGGTGGATAGTGTGTGGAGTTCAGCTTGGATTGGAAGCATTGGTAACTTTCTGTACACTAACTCATAGGGAGAGTACCCTACAGGAAGTTTCCAAGTGGAGCGATAGGCCCATAGGGCATCGTTAAGTTTAGTACTCCAATCCCTCTTGTATTTGTTGATGGTTCAGGTAAGGATCTTGGTGATCTCCCTGTTGGTGACTTTGGCCTGCTTGTTGGCTTAGGGGTGATAGGGTGTTGTAAATTTATGGGTAACCCCCAAGTGTTGCATGAGTTTCTGAAACGTGACACCTGTGAAATGAGTCCCATTATCAAAAATGAGTGCATGTGGCACTCCAAACCTGTTAATGATTTGTTGTTGGACAAATCGTGTGGTGGTGCTGGAAGAATAGTCGACAACTGTTGCCGCTTCTACCCACTTTGTACAGTAGTCCACAGCTATGATGATGTACGCTTTTCTATTTGACAGGGGAGTGATGGGTCCCATAAAGTCAATGCCCTAGATGTTTAAGGGTTCTAGTGGATGGATCCACTGTTGAGATCCCTCTAATCATGTTGACATCCCACCATCTTTTTGGCATTATTCGCAGGAGCGAGCGAACCATTGTGCGTCCTTGAAAATCGTGGGCTAGTAATATCCTGCAAGCAGGATCTTAATGGCTGTGCAACGTCCAGCATAGTGTATCATCATCAGGGATGCACCATCGAACCAAGCCATCTACGCACACCTTATAAAGGTGGCCGTTGATTTCCATGAAATGCTTGACCTTATGGAGAAACTGTTGTTTCTGTTGATGGTTCCACTTCTTTGGTAGCTCCTTGGTTATGAGGCAGGTGAGGATGTGGTTGAACCAAGGGGATTCCTTGGGCACTTGCAGATTGACTGCACCTGCGAAGAGGAGTTCATCCAGAAATTAATCAGAGAGGGGCTCCTCCTCTTCTGTGTCATCCCATCGTAACCGAGACAAGTGGTCAGCCACCACATTCTCGGTCCCCTTCCGGTCTACCACGGTGAGATCAAACTCTTGAAGAATCACTAGCCACCGGATGATGCAAGGCTCACTATTGGTTTGTTCATCAGGAACCAAATCGTACTGTGGTCAATATGCATGAACACCTTGTATCTGAGCACATAATGTCGGAATTTTTCCAAGGCGAACATCACTGCCATCAACTCCTTCTTGGTGGTGGTGTAGTTCAATTGAGCACCCACAATGCTACGGCTTGCACAGTGGATATAATATGGATGTTTCTGATCGTCACACTGTGTAAGCACAACTCCCAAGGCATAGTTGGATGCATCTGTCATGATGTGGAAGGGTCTAGACCAATTAGGTGTCCATAGAACTGGAGTTTCTATGAGTTTCTATTTCAGCGCTTGGAATGTAGATTCGCACTCCTTGGTCCAGTTGAATGAAAAATCCTTCTTTGTAAGTTCTACAAATGGCTTGACGGTCTTCCAGAAGTTTTCAATGAAGTGCCAGTAGTAACCAGTGTGGCTAAGGAATGACCAAACATCTTTGACGGTACTTGGTTGGCGGGTGATTCCTTGGATGACCCTGATCTTTTCAGGGTCCACACTAATCCTTGTTTGTGATATGCGATGCCCTAGCACAATGCCTTCTTGGACCATCAAATGGCTTTTCTGCCAATTGAGCCACAGATTAGTGTCTACACACCATTTCAGAACCTGCTCAAGATGGTCCAAGGCTTGCTCGAACGTGGCCCCATAGGTAGAGAAGTCATCCATGAAGACCTCTACCCCATTGCCAATCTGTTACTGGAAGATGCTTAGGACAAGGCGTTGGAACGTGGCAGGCGCATTACATAGGCCAAAGGGCATATTTTTATATGCGAAAGTCCCCCAGGGATTTGTGAAAGTTGTTTTGGCCTGGTCTTCTGATGCTATTTGGATTTGGTTATAACCACTATAACCATCCAAAAAGCTGTAATAGTGGTGCCCTATGATGGTGTCCAACACCTGGTCCACAAATGGGAGCGGAAAGTGATCCTTGAAGATAGCCATGTTGAGTAAGCGGAAATCAATACAGATCCTCCATTTGCCATCTTTCTTTGGCACGATAACCAGTGGGTTGACCCATTCGCTATCGGCAATAGAATAGATGAACCCTACCTTTAGCAATTGCTCGATTTCATCTTAGACAACCTGCTTTAATTTGGGGTTCAATCGTCTTTGTGGTTGTTGTCGTGGCTTCATGGAGTCCGATGCTAGCAGATCCTAGGATCAACTCTGATTAACGCAGGGTATGACCATGCGAACGTAGCCTCCCATTTGTTTACCACCTTCAGTAATTTCTTCTTCTGTTCTGGAGCAATGATGGCATTGATGATTATCGGCTTCCCATTTCGCAAAAAAAACATATTCTAAGTGAGATGGTAAAGACTTGAGCTCCAGGGGCTCTTGTTTGAAGCTTTTAGGGATTTGCAGCTTCTCCTAGTCATCTTGGTCATCAATAGTGGAGACCTGTTAATGAACCTCTTCCATTTCATCCATGCTTTCAACGTAGGCTTGTACAAGCCTCTCAGACAATTCCATGCATAATGTGCTGCTAGCAGGATTAACTATCAGCCACTGGGTGCCCTCTTGGTTGGTGGCTGCTGCATACAGACATTGTTGAACAGGTGATTCCTTGGTACACCGGCTGCATGCTTGAATGGATATCTGCTTAGCAGACCATAACTGCTACACACAGTTGCACCTTGAGTCACTATACGCGATGCATGGAACACGCTTCTTCTTGATCTTCCCGAAAGGATTTTTCTTTGAAATTTCGAGGGATAGATCTCGGAGTCCTAGTCGTGCATCCACTGTGCTTAGCCAGGATCTTCCCATGATGATTGGGAAGTTCCCTTTGCAGTTCTCCACACGGATGACCAGGAAATCAGCAGGATAGGACCACCCACAAACGGTGGTCACAATATCCTCCACTAATCCCAAGGGAATGGTGATGGACTGGTCTGCTAACTTGAGCCGAATGTTGCTCTTATTTAGCAAGGGTAGGTTCTAGTTCTTGTACATGTCATGAGAGATCAAATTGACTCCTGAACCTGAGTTTAGAAGAGCTTTGCATGGCTCATTCCCAGCCACCTAAAGATAGATGAGGGGGCTTCCCGGATTAGTCAATTTCTGAGGAAGATGACCTACCTTGATCCAGTCAGTCATGAAATTTGTGAGCATGACCGTCTAGACGTTGGAGTGTGGTTGGCTTGAAGGCTATTCGGGCGGTGGAATAGTGGAGGTGCTTGAAGGTTCAAGCACTGGCCACAGGTATGTTCAGATTATTGGGCCAGAAAAAAGGATGTTTCCGTGGCTTGGGTTCTGGTTCACTCAGCTGAGGTGCCGATTGTAAGTTAACAGCCCTCGTAGCGTTTCGTTGCTGTGGCTATGGCGGTATCTCTCCCTGCATCGGTGGAGTGGGTGGCAGCTGAGTGGGATGTTGTGGAGGAGTGGTAGGAGAAGGTGATGAAGGATAGAAGAGATGTGGGTTTTCTTCCCTAGGTGATGGAGATTAAGGTAAGAAATATTCTGGGGGGTGGTAATGACTTTGAAAGGCTGCATGACTAGAAGAGTCCCATGGAGAGATTGGTTGCTGAACATAGTACCCGTAGGGATTTAGCTATTTATAAGGGTACTACTGCCTTGGAGGTGGCATCCCCCACGCTTGTGGGTGCTACCACTGCTGGAAGTATTGTAAGGTTGCGGTGGTGTTCCACTTGGATAGTATCCTTGCTGTTGGTGGAACTACCTTGGGTTACCTTGTGGATAAGGCAACCTTTAGGGTGTTTGTCTCTTCGCCAAGCAAGGATTCAATGCATACACCCCAGACTCTTGAAGATGTGACACCACAAGACAACATCCTTTAGGATGTTTATATTGGCATATGCCATATTCATCATCCTCCTTCGTGTCAGAGTCTGCAACCTGCTCTACTACAACAACTTTGCCCTTACCCTTATATTGGGCATGTTTAGCTTCCTTCTTCCTTCACCGATCGTGGTCATTACCTTGTTCTCTAGATGCTTCTACAATTTTTAGCACACTTTGGAATTTTTCGTCCAAAGAGTCCCACATCTTATCAACCTTTTCCGAAATTTTAGATGTAAACTTTTGCAACAGCAAGGTCTTTTGATTCACCACTACTTCCAGTGGTGATTCCTCCTCCTCGTCACAAAATTGGACCTCCCTCTTTCTGATGGAGGGATCCTGATTAAATTCTTCTACACTCTCCTTCTTTCTAAGTTTCCCTTCCTCCTTGGCCACCTACTCAATGAGGCGCTGCAATTGATGGGCCCTTAGCTCCAACAGTCGCCCCTAGGCGTACATGCCAAGGGTCTTTCACGTTTCAAAATAAAGCCCATCAATGATGTGGCGAAGCTTTGCCTGCTAAGAGTAGCCATGACCAGGGCATCGATGTAGCAGTGAATAGTATTTTCTCATGGTTGCATCCAAGGGTTCATGATTTCCTTGCTTCCATCCTTGGATCTGACGTCTCAGGTTCACCACTCTAGAGTACGTTTGATACTTGTCATTGAAAATCTCAAGCATCGTACTCCATCTTCTGATTGATTCCAATTCCAAGGACCAATACCAGTTCTCTGCTTCCTTGATGAGTGTGCGAGGGAACAACTTCAGCTTCTGCTAATCATTGTCAATGTTTTGCAGGGTGCAGGCATCATGGAACGCCTGCAGGTGAGTCTGCGGATCACAGTTGTATCCCCCTTTAAATTTGGGGATATTGTTCATATCAACGTGCTTGATCCGACTATCCTTCATGTGCCTACTAGGGATTTGAATTGCCTTGGCAATCTGGAGCATGCTTCGAGTAGCCAACAATGGCTCATTCGAGTCATAGTCCTGCTGAGGACCATGATGTCTGTGACAATTCCAGCTACCCCTTCTTTCATGCTGGGGAGCATCACGTGATTGGTCGCGCATTTCCTCACATTGTCCCCTTCAAACCTTTTTACCACTATCCTTTCACTTCCTACCACCCCGGTTACAATCAGAGCCTGAGCTGGATGAAGGTGTAGGAGAGCGAGAGGATGGAGAAGAAGGAGAGGTATCACCACCGCTCCAGTGTCGATCTCTCCCTCTACCCGGATGATGGCATCGATCATCTTGCCCATCCTTGCAACGTGACCCTTCATCCCCTTGAGGATCTTGGTCACTTAGAGGCTTATTCTGAATGATGGATTGAAGGACCTACTGCCCCAGGGGAAGTTTGGTCGAATGGGTATCATGAAAGATGGGATCCCCATCGTCCTGCAGCCCTTGCAAGAATAAGAGGTGATGAGACGCGAATTGCACAGGCCGCGATATCGCACACGCGATATTGCGTCCGACGCTATATCGCGTCATTCCCTGCGATATCGCGTACGCGATATCGCGGTCTGTCGCCAAATCTATAAATAAGAGGCGACACTCCCCTCATTTGGAATCATATAGGCTAAGTAGTGAAGCTCTGGCGGATTGATCACCCCAGAGATAGAATATTTTCCATGTGCCCGCAGTAGGAGTCCCCCAAGTGAACGGTTCTTTATTCGAGCAGCTTTGAACCTGAACGCAAGTTGTGTATGGCAATAAAGATGAGCTTTGTGGATAAACCTTGTAGTACATGGATAGGTTTAATTAATGTTATTTATTGCTTTCCTAGTAATGCGGCATGAGTACGACTTGGTTACGAGCGTTGACGAACGTGTACAGCTAGCCAAGGAATCGGCTACTCATCGCAATTAGATTCTCTCACCCTTTCCTCCTAGAACGTGGGACAAGTACGACTTGATTACGAGCATCTACGGATGTGTACAGCTAGTCAAGGAATCGACTGCTTGTTACACTTAGGCTAGTTAGGTGCCTCAGTACGACCACTTCAAGCATGTGCGTTACGTGTGGTAATCCGAGTAACGATTAGCGTTTGGTAGCCACAGTTGCACAGTTCAGGGTGTGTACGGCAAGTGGGAATGGATGCTAACACTAGGAATTAGTGCTATAGTTAGAGTTAGTTTTAGTCTCTCAACCCTTTACCTCTTAGCATAGGAGAAAACCAGAAAATACCAAAAAAATCATATACCTCGGACTTACTTAACCATACACCATGACAACAACAAGCAAGTTTGGGAAGACAACGATTAATTAACCCCAAGTGTTCCTTGCGGCGTTTAGGCATTTAGTCTGTGGAGTTCGACCGGATCGCGCGTGCTACGCTCGTTTCGTATGGTTGAGTGTAGGGGTACCTCGCCACTCATTAAGGGGTTACTGAATTATTTCCCCTTCAGATGTTCATATCTTTCTTCCTACTACTAGTCTCGTACCTGTTGAGCCTGAGTGGGACAATAGTCTCGGTAGTCATGGTCCTCCATGACATACTCCACTCCACAGTCTTGGATGCCCAATCTGCCAAGATTGTGAAATAGCATCGCAAGAGCCGATCGATCGGGGGGTAGTACAATGTTGCCCTCCATGTCCTACCATCGTAGGTGCTCATCCTGATGTAGGAAAAAAGTGAAGTTAGGGACATAATCATCGGGATGCTTGTACACCACCCAGAATTCCTGTGGCATCAGTGGGTTGGATACCTCTCTCCTGTGAGAAGACATGTTGGACGTTAGATGGTCCATGTAATCGATGTACCTTACTATTTATTTTTATCTGTCTAGTGTGCGTAAATGTTTCTATCCTAGGTTTGTTCCAATGACTTGAATGATAATTTCACTAAGGTTAGATGACGCATGTAAGACTCACAGTCCCCGACAACAGCGCCAATGATGAGCGGCTAGGTACCCCTACGCCCAACCGTATGAATCACGGGCATCCACATGTGACTCGGTCGAATTCTGTAGACTGTAAGCACTTAACATGCACCAGACCCTAACCAGTGAAACCTTGGGTTAGAATGGTCATTGTCTTCGTAATATCACTTGTGATGTTCTGTTTACGATGGTTAAGTAAGACTAAGGCTAATGATTTTTATAGCATTTTACTTATCTTTTGGCGTCTAATTATCTTGGAAAGTAAGGCTAGAGTATGAAGTAATCTAAGACTATCTTAATCTAAATCTTAACTACTTCTAGCATAAGTATCCAATCCCATCTTCCGAGCACGTTCTGAGCATCCCCTAAACACTACTAGGTTACCAGACGTTAAGCGTCACTAGGTTACCAAGTGTTGGGTTTATGTTCAAGATGGTCGTACTTATGGTCTTTACAATCTTATAAGAGAGCGAAAGCGATTAAAATAAAAACAATAGAAACCTAAGTAATTATCAAAGCATAAACATATTAAACTAATGAATGCATTAAATGACTAAGTCCAAATGCTGCAAGGAATGCTTGAAGAGTTCATCTTTATTGCCGTCATGCCAATGGGCTCAGATACATCAACGCTCGAATAAAGAGCCGATTACTTTTCTTACACCTGCTGTGGGCACTTGGAAAATATTCTATCTCTTGTGGGAACAAATTGAAAGAGCTTCACTACAACTAACTGAAAGGTAACTAAATGAGGCAGAAGGCCCTCTTATTTATAGGCCGAAATAGGCTCTGCGTAAACGAGGCCACGTTGACGCATGGAAGGCAGCTGTGTTGACGGGGCCGTGTCGATGTGTCCGCGTATATGTAGCCTAGTCGACGCATTGACTAATGACACTTCATCAGCCTCAAAATATTGAGAAGCTCATTAGATCAAGTTCAATTTGTGAAAAAAATGGATGATCAAGAGAACAATTTGTAGAGAAGATGTTGTGGTGAAGACATCTAATTGGAAGATCAATAGATGGACTATAGTGAATCAATTAAAATAGACAAATGATTACAACATCAATGTGTGATTGTTAAAAACATTAAGGAATGTGAGAGCCCCAACAAAGAAAGTTGATGGAGCTAAAGAGGAAGAATGTGAAATGCCAACTAACCAAAGTAGTTGCAAATCTCATGTTAGATTCAATAATTTAGTTAAGTGAAATGTGTTATTTCTTGACATTATTTTCTTTTTGGTCAAGAGGCTAATTTCTAGCCCCCTCCAAGAGAGTCAGTCCTCTTTGGTCATGGTAAAATAATTTATCATCATAATGGAAGGGGGTAACCTTTCTAGTCACTGTAAAATAACTTTGGCCAAGAGGCCCACTACCAGCCTTGTTGAAGATAGTCCTTGGTTATGGTAAAATAAGTTTAGTGTGGTAACAATGATGGGAGCTCTCCTGGTTATAAGTTTTTCTCTCATTGTAATAGATAAGGAGGAGTTTTATGGGTAGACTTTGTCTTAGTAAATAAATAATGATCATTATAACATTGAACTAAGAGAAGAACATTTTTAGGATAATTATCATTGAATAAAATACATTGATTTTGATTTTTGTTTTTTAATGTGAAAATTAATCCTAAGTGAATCACATTGAGATTTTATTAGTTTGAGTCATACTTAAGGCATTATTATTTTTCTCTATAATTCTTCTAAAGTATCAAGTTAGCTATATCCCTTGAGGTGTACTTATAGTCAAATTGCTTTGGGTTTGACATCTTTCCCCTTTGTCTATAAATCTCATGGTCTTAGTGTTTGTTATCTTATATTAAGTATTAAATTTAAGACATGGTGGGTTCATCTACATTTAGGTCCCATGTTGTTATTCTACGTTGTTTAGTTTTTGTAGGATATGGTTATGTTCCAATTTGATGGTGAGTTGTTTTAGATGATGATAATAACATGCAGGTTTATGCTACTTTTCTTACCCTTCTTAATCATAGAACCATGAGTTGATTTGCTCATTTGGCACCTAGATGAATCAAAGAATGATTTGCTCATTTGGCATCTAGATGAATCAAAGAATTAACTTGAGAAAATAATCAAGCACTTACCTCATGAATAACTTGCAAACATCATTGGCATAACTTTGGAAGTTTTACTACTTAATGAGGCATTATCTATTTGGTTAAATCATGTGGCTTGTGGTTTGCAAGTCATAGGTTCAATTGCAAAAAGGTATATTGATTTGATATCATTATGCATATTTTGTATAAGTTTTGCATAAGTATTGTGTTGGCTATGTGTTTAGAGGGTATATATAGTCAAATATATTTGCAAACAATGGGGTGTTAGCCTAGTGGTATGGGTCTTAGCTTGGTAACCCTAGGTCATATGTTTGATTCTACTAGGTAGCACTAAGTTATAAACTTCTATAAAACTTGAGGTGCACCTATGTTTCACTTATTTCAAGTTCTAATACCCACCCCACCATCACCACTCCCCTCCTAAATAAATAAATAAATAAATAAAAAGAAATTTCAAGCTTTAACATCCCCTTCTAATGTATTGAACTTTTTAATTGACTAAACCAACTTTCATTATCATAAATTACGTTGGAAATAAGTCTGGAATGAACAATGATGTCTTAACCTACTGGTGAGACTCTTGATTTGGATACCCAAAGTTATAGTTTAGATTCAAATGGGTAGTGCTAAGTTATATAGTTTGAAATATAACTTTATAGATTCCAATGGGTAGTGCAAAGCTTATGTTTGTGTTTCATGGACATTGTGAATGTCATATTATAAATTTCTAAATCATTGGTTTTAAATGCTTAAGTAGTGTTATGCTACTACATTTATAGTGTTTCCTAACCAAAAAGTACAAAAAAGATTTTATAGTAACAATGAACTAAAATAAGGAAATTGTATATTAAATTTTCATTTTATTATTGTCATTGAATCTTTAGAATGCTTGGCTAAAGACAAAACTAAAAAGGAAGAGATTAATGGAATCACACTAGTTTAATGTTTGATTGATTTTATGTGTAATTTGTTGATAACACTTATCGACCTAGAAGTTGAAGAAAGATACATATAGAATATTAAAACAAGTGTTAGATAATTTTTTCCAAGTTCTAAAATTAAAAATTAAGTTTGTAAAAACATTTTTTTCCTTTTCATCTTTCAAAGGAAATATTTAGATTTACTTTATCTTCTTTGAAGAAATAGGTTAGAATTACAAAAGATGAGTTAGACATTATGATAAATCAAGTTTTTTCATTGGCAACAATATTAGGTATTTGATATCGAAGCCGTGATATCGAATCCCTGATATTGAGGCACAAGATACGATGTCACATATCTGATATCGCAGAAGTGTGCAAGCCTATAAATACAACACTTAGGTGCATTGTCCACATATATTTTCATTTCACACATAGCAAAATTTTGTTAGTTTGTTTTCTTGATTTTAGCACTTAACACTTAGGAGTGTATGCCCGTAGTGTGACGTTTAGTAATTGAATAGAGTTTTTATTCGAGTAGAATGTACTTGGACACGTTTCATGCATGGAAATAAAGATCGAGATTACTGTGCATCATTGTAGCATCACTTAGTTTTTATTGTTTACACTTAGAATAATTTTCTTGCTTTGACTTAGCTTAATGTTTACTATATTCTTTAGTTACTGATTTACTTTCTATGCATGTTATCATTACTGTTATTAAGCGAAATGGATATGATTGATTTCGAGCATTAAGTGTAATCGTTTGGTAACCTAGTAATATTATCACTTGGTTCACTCAGTAGTGTAATACTTGGTAATCCTAGTAACAGTTGCATGAGTCCAAGACGTGTTCAAAGAAACAGGAATAGATGTCCATCACATAGGCTAGATTAGATCTGTTTACTATTACTTAGATTTAGAAAGAATTCCACTTACTTTATATTTACTAGGAGCAATATGGCCTACTCAACATCAATTATCATATGCCTCATCATGAGTTAAACCATATGCATTGATTTTATTAACTCATGTGGGAAGACAACAATCGCAAACTCTAACTAATTACTAGCATAATTATATTGCCTTGTCTGTGAAATTTGATTAGGTTGTGCATGAAGACTCGTAACTTGTATGGTTGGATGGACTACTCCACCGCTCATCACATTAGTTGTTTAGCAAGGAAGAAACTTACTATAGCTAGAAGATTACAATTAATGTGCAATTGTATTTAATTTTTGTTACTACACTTAATGTTATGTCTTCATAGAAGGTGGTAGAGTAGAAAAATTAGAATGTGATTTTCTTACTTAGGATTTGGAAGAAGAAAACATTCATCAATTAAATTAATATACAATTTGTCATATATGAAAATGATTACAATTGTGTTATTTAAGTATGGTACTTTTGGGAAAGGCAACTTGGAGAATTATGAATAAAGATGCTACATGGGTTAAAGTGATGAAGGCTAAATATTTGAGCCATAAAACAATTTCTACAAGGACCATATATTATACTTCTTTTTGAGGCTTAAACATTGATCACAAGATAATGTCACATAGATTAAAGTGATGAAAAAGTTATGTACGTGAGTGAAAATTTATTACATGACATCATAGGATGATAAGGTTTAGTTAGAGGAAAATCAACAATAATATAAAGTTGCAGAGGCTTACAATATTTTGTGCATAAGTCAATAAGATAAAGAAGGTATTTACTAGAAGAAGTGGATCTATTCCTTGAAGTTCATATTTTTTGAATTGCAACAAAAGGGAAAATTTTAACTATTGATAGTTTGTTAAGCCAAGATCGATAATGGTTGATTTATCTTGCTTTTGTGAAAATGCTTGTGATAATGACAATTATGTCTTTTATGTTGCAATTGCTTGTATTTGGAACAAAGTTTGGAAACGATTAGCATTTTATTATGCCAATACCTTTAAGGAATTTTGTAGTAGCTTGGACTTGGATTGATGGAACTTGGCACGTTAATGCTATGCTAATACGTAATCTTTCAAATTTTCAAGGAAAGAAATTGTAGAAATTTTAAAGGAATAGAAATCAATACAGTAGCTTGTGGTAAAAAATTGCAAAGAGTTGATATAAATTATGATTTGACAACCCAAATCTTTAAACCTTACATGATTATAATTTTTATTTTTAATGTTAGTGTTATATTGGTACTAAAAACGAATATTTTATTTTTAAAATTTTCATTAGAAATTTGATCCTATTCATAGTAGATTGTTAAAATCCTAAAGACTAACCACATTGTATTTCAAATCTTATTTTACTAATATAATCTCTCTTCACTTTAACCAGATAACTGAAGCAAAATAAGAGAAATATAAAAAACAAACCCATTGTTCATTGCATGCTGAGTGGATTGGCACCTCTTCACTCAAGGATATTTTATCTCTTGTTACTTGGCTAGAAAGGCTTACTGTACTATTTAATACTTATTTTCTGATGCCTGCTGTAATGCCATAAGACTTGCCACTTTACATTTTAGCCTTTCAAAAGCCAGGTTCAAACAGCTGCTTCCTAACAATACCTCATCTATCTGGTGGCTTTATAATAAGATTGAACATTGATCCTGTATTATTTTAGAATAAGATTTGTGATGTGCACCTTACAGTTCACAGGTCAAATCCTAATTCTTTATATTGCGACATAAAAAGTCTTTGTAATATAAATGGTTGTAGCAGAAGACTTCAGCTTCATTTTTTATCAATTTAAGAAACAAACTATCATTCAAGAAAGATTACATCCATGATCAAAGATTCTCTGCTAAAGAAAATTTTGGAAATTCCACAGATTAAGTGGGCCTGACAACCCTGGAAATTTTTGAAAGTCATATGAATGAAGGTTTAGAAATTACTTTCATGCACGGTATTACTGGTCATTAATTACGAAAAACCAATATTTTACAAAGGCGCGCAATCATGACTGCTATTAATACTCCAAGTGCAGCAAGAATGGCATAGAAAATTTTGTTTTCCCGTTGCTTCCTTACCATGATTGTGCTGTATGGAGTCTCTGTCCAAAGAAGTTGATAAGCACTCCTGGAAAAATCAAGTTTTGGATTAAATCTACAGTCGAAAAACAAAATAATAGCTTTTCTTTTCCCGATCAATTGATTACTTGAAAAACATTCAAAGTTTTATTCATTTAATGAGGTAAAATAAGAGAAAAAATTATAATAATAAAACTATTAAAAAAGACATTTATCTGAATTATGAAGAAAAGCTTGTTTCTTAAGGATTTTTCTGATTAGTTGATTATTTACAAACCATTTTCTTATAGATTTCATAATATCATAGTGCCCATGGATCCCACTCTTCTACTCGTTGCATATCGATGCATGTATTATGCAGTCTTTCTGCTTTCACCCCATCATAGTTATCCTTGTTTGAGGTCATGATTTTTTAGTTCATAATTAGCTCAAGTTTTTTTTCAACAACTGCTAATACATCAAGCATTTCTGAAACCTCAAAGTGTATTTATAATTCTTTTATATAAAACCTCCCACATCTAACCATAAGTGCATTTGTATCTCTTTTATATAAAACCACCTACATCTAACCATAGTTGTTTATTGTCTCTTTGAGAAGCTTATTTGGCATAGACAACTACTACGGCCATAGACCGTGACATAGGAAAAAATGTTGGCTTTTTTTAAGGCTGTTTTTTTATCTTAGGGCTGCACGCCCTGTGGTGGGGTTTTGTCAGTACGCCGTTTAGGCTGTGGGCCTTCTTGGTCTACTTTTTGTCTTCTATAAATATCTCTTTTTTGATAATACATTCCCGAAAGTTTTTCTAAAATAATAATAAAAAAAATTGTTGGCTCTTAGGGAGCCACCCCAATACCTGAGGTCAAAGCTTCTTTTTGGCCTTCAAAAATCCTGATTTTAGGGGTCTTCTCCTTTGCTGCGAGTTGAAATTTTAAATCATGTGAGTTGGTCACAAGTTAACTACAACACATGGTATCCTAGAAACAAATGCTGTGTTTTTTTACCAGGAAGACCATGATTGTGACATGACTTGCATTGGAGGCAAGGATAGTTGTATGGATGCCACAACTTCTTGTGGCACTAGAAAAGTGGTAACTCAGTGATCACAAGTGAAAAATGGACTAGCTGTGACCTATGGTGAGGTTTTGGTGGGCTTTGAGAGCAACCATAACTTGCGATGAGGTCATAGTGGTACTTTATGTTGACTTTGACATGTTTGAGAAGCCCACACCATCCTAAACTCAATTTGTAGGCCTCTAATTGTCAAATATGCACATTTAGGACCTAGATGGCAGGTGTTTAGCAACAAGATCTTGCAGAAACTTACTTGAATCCAAAATTCAAGTTATGAGTGCTAAAGGAAGTGATATCTGTCTAATGCTTAAGAAATGAGTTTACGTCTTTCCTCCTCTTGAAGTTTGTTCATGTTGTTATGTATGCTGACTGTTTGAGATTGTATTCTGAAATTCAGATGAAAAATTGATAAGAATAATGAAAATTTGGTTCACCACGAGTTTTGCTATTCTACAATGAGTTGTGGTTTTCAAGACCACAATCTGAATACAAGTCATGGTCTAGAGAAATAGAGAACAAAATGAAACTGAGGATACCACAAGTGAGTTACGAGTGGACCATGGGTCATGGTATTGCAAGCCAAAGAAAAAAAAATCAAACTGAAGATTTCACAAGCCTCCCACTAGTCCTCCATGAGTCATGGAGCTTTTGCTTTATATTGTTGATGAGACTACAAGTTGTGGTGAATGATCACGAGTTGTGGTTTGCATAGAGTTGTCAACCATGAGTTATGGTTGGCTTGTAGTTGATATTGAAGATCACCACAGGTCGTGGTGAGCTCGTGGTAGATTTTTGAGGATATCACAACCTAACCACAAGTTATGGCAAACACAGAAAACTTGAATTTCAATGTTTCAAATGTTGGAATTTGATGCAGATTAGATTGTTAGAGTTGCCTGAGGCTGTATAATACCCTTGATGCTTGGAACAAATTGATTGAGCTAATTTGAGATGGAAATGTGAATGTTTGCTTAGATAACTCTTGGACTTCTTGGAGATGAAATTCTGAAATTAGAATTAGTTGGATTGAGTGTTGATGATGCTGAGTCTTTCAGACAAAAGTTGAATGATGAATATTGTGATTCATGAAAATGCAGACTGCTTCTTGATGTTGATGAATACAAATGATTGGTGAGAACGATGTTTGTAGGAAGCTGAGAATTGAAATTGAATTTTAATAGCTGAACAAGAGAAGATTAAATAAAAAGTGAGAGAGAGATGTGAGCTTATAAAATTCGTAACCAGTCTTTATCGCCTGAATTGCAAATCATTACAGCATGGTATAGCCTTAGCATATATGGGAAATGATTAGGGCCATACTAGGGGATAATAAAAAGTCATTCCCTGATGATAAAATGTCTCCACTGTACGTGTCTTCATACATGATGTGTAGTTTTTTATCGTTTTGTTAACAAGGTTTGCATTCAGATTTTGGTTTTGTTGGGCATCAAGGTCATGAACTAGGGGTTGGGTCTTCTTGGGACCCACTTTTTGGCCAGGCAATCTTCTTGTCATGTTGTTGGGCTCCTTTGGATGGGGTTATCCCTCCCCAAATTTTGTTTTTACTTACTGATGCAAGGGGTATCTCTCCCCCTTGTTGCATGTAAATATTTCTGTAATATAATATAGCCTACCCTTTTCTTAAAAGAAAGAAAGAAAGAAAGAAAGAAAAAGCATGTGTATTGCTTTTATGCACATGACCTCTTACATTTAATCATGACTGTTTATGACATCTCACTATGAGACCCATATTTCTGATTTCAGAAATGGTTAAGCTATATGCATAAATGCTTAATGCTGAAATTTTTTATTTACAAAATTCTACACATTGCTAAGCAAAAACAGAAAGCAATTTTAAATAAAGGCTCATGCCAACTTACGGGGCAAAAACTCTAGGAAACCACTTATGTAATGTCCTGAATATAACTTCCTGAGCAACTTGTAAAAGGCTGCCTGGAAGAAGAAAGAAACCCATGTTCATTTTCACAATATTATGGGCATCCTTGATCCTTCTTTTTGTAAATTCTTCTGCTGCCAAGTGATAAGGAAATTCTCTGCCTTCTGCAAAAACGTATAGCTGGGTCAAATGAATAACTAAAACATGGTTTAATATGGAATATATGTTTTAAATTTATAAACAATGAAAATTATTAAAACATGATGCTGGAAGCTTTGGGAAAATTTACATATATGGATGCACGTATGTGTTTTGCTCCAAGATTTTACCAACAAATATGACTTTTCTACAAATGGTCTAATGCTGATTTAATTGAAGTCAAATGGAAGAAATGGAAACAAGCTAGTCGTGAGCTACCTGATAGAAGAGTTTCAATTTCAGGTTTGCTGTTTTGTATGGTGCTGAGTGCTGAGCTATTAAGAAGTAGCAAGAGTAACATGATACTGTAGCAGAACAACTCTGATATTAGAGGAAATTTGGGAATTGATAGTTATAAGTGATAAAATAAATGCAAAGCCACCTTACATGGTTTGGCCATTGTAGGATCCTCCTTTTAATCAACTTTATAAATTTTTTCAATATGGTTGAAAGTTGACTAAAAGCCTACAAACATGCAAACCCTCCACATACTTGGTCAACTAAGAGTCATGCAAAGTAAGGGTAGTTCCCAATTGCTTCCAATGAAAATAGAAGTAACACATCGTGTATTGACTTGGTTCAAGTTTTGTTTTCCAAATAGCATGCATGGACGTGTTTTGATTTATTTCTAAAATTTCTTCCATAATTTTTATCAATCAATTTAATTTTTGAGAAATGGCTTCATACAATGGCTATTAAATTTTTTTTAAAAGGAACTCAAACTCTGCCCATACAATGTGGGGTTGCATCCTCCCATTGAGGGTCATCCAACTCGGTATCTAATCACCCTCTACTTGTGAGTTGGTTTATCTTTGAGTTCTATACTAGATAGATGTAGGTGTTGTTTTTTGGACTTCACCTTGATATACTTCCAAGTTCATGACCCTTGAAATGGGTGCTCTAGAGCATTTGATAAGGATAGGCGAGAAGTCTTTGTGACCATATGTGAGGTGGTACATACTTAAAAATGAAGTGTAATTAATATAAAACCATTGGGTGATGTGCAACTCACCTCCATTAAGTTCAATAGTTCAGTACACTAAGCCTAAGTAAGCTCATATATAAGTAGGGTCGGATAGAGGTGCTTATCTCCACTGCTAGTGCAAAATAAATGAAATTAAATTATGCTATGTATTCATTCAAAGTAAAAGAATGAGTATTTTAAGACTTATTTAGTACACCATTAAAAAGTATTACGTGTTTTAAATAATGCACATGGAGCAAATGCACCATATCAGTAATTACTAAACATGAGATAATTATAACTCATGATTTCATTCGTAGTTTATGAAAACCAAGTAAACATACAATAACAAACATTTTTTGTTAAAGCAATTTTATAGTTCTTTTTTGTTTGAATGAGTAAAAAGAGATTATATTAATAAAATAATATTTGAAGTACAATAGGATTATTATTGGGATCTAAATGATCGACCAAGATGAGATGATCAAATTTCTAAAAAATAAAATAATCATATCAAAATACTAATCTAATACTAGCCTAGGAAATGAGCATGGGCCAGGTTAGCTTGCACTACCATGCACCAAAAGGTACTAGGTTTAAAGTTAGGTACCAACACCCTATGCTAGCTTGAGGCATTGTTCTAGGCATATTACTACTTATTGCCTTACCCTAAAAAATTCTAGCCTAGCAAATGAAAATTCTAATCGTGTAAGGCTCAGAGACTCAAGCAACCAAGTCCCATTTTATATATCACATTCTCCTTCCAATTTTTTATTGCTACTCACCATGCTCTCTCTAGATTGATTTTCGTCCCTTAAAAAGTCCTTTGGTTTCTTTCCTGTGAGGTTTGAAGGACTGAAGGACTGCATGTACCAGTAAAGGATTCCAAATTTTATTAATGAATAGTTCTTTTTAAAACAAATAAAATGATCATGAAATTGGGTTAGTATATGAACATAATCGTTATATTGAATAAAATTGAAATTTGCGATATATAGATAAACAAACATACCATTAAATAACAAGAAATTAGAGTGCAAACAATCTGTTTATTTCATCAATATCTTTAAAAAAGGAATCATAATGTTAAAAGAAAGGAAATTGGAATATTAAATAAACTATTATTTTCATCAACACATAGAACTGACAACATACTTGCTAATCATTGAAAGGTGTCACAACTGTACAACCACGTCAATATACCCATGACATCATTGATTACTACTGTTTACACTATTTGCATTCCAAAAGCCTAGATCTTGTTGGGTGCTTTTATTCATAGTTTTCACAATTGGAGATGTGTAGCCTGATAATGTTGCTTGCTTTTAATGATTATAGACTCATGTTAGACATTACAAAAGAGGCATGAATAATAAATCAATGCAGCAAAAATGCACATGCTTAGGTAGATGTTGAATATTACCAAAAGAAAAAAAAACTGCATAATATAGCAATTAGAGGAAGACTTGGAGTGCCTTGTATTTCAGATAAGCTACAAGAATGGCAACCTATATGGTTTGGACATGTGCAAAGAAGATAAAAAAATGAGCCTACAAAAAAAGGTTGCTACATCATTGTTCTAGAAAGCCATCAAAAGGAAGACTAAAACAGACATGGGAACAAAACAATAGAAGATTATTTGAAGAAACTACAAATAAACAAAAATCTATCTCTTCATAGAGGTTAATGATGAAAAAGAACTCATGTAGCTGACCCCATTTTGTTAGGACAAGGCTAGGATGATGATGATGACATGTTCATATTGGAATATTTCCGTTGAAAAAGAGGTCTTTAATCTGATTTTCTACATGTAACTGTTGTTTCATGTGAAGAGTGTGATGAGAAGGGGAGAGTCATGTAGTTGCTTGATAATTTGAGTTGCTATGGGAATGGTATTCTTATCTAATTGCATACAGTTCCAAAGGTGTCGATCATCAATGTGTTTTCAGTAGTTAAAATTATTTATTGATGATTGTCATATCATATGCTTCTTATTAGTAGTTTTCCTTATTAATAGTAAAATGATTCTTATTACCCAAAAATCATGATATCCAATTAATGAGATTTGGTTAATATTGCAAAATAAATTATGTCATAAGGTAAACAGAAATTTAGCATTTTATGGTATTTTGAAGTATCAGAATATCAATAAGCAACATTTTATGAATACCATTTTATAAGGACAGAAATCTAATTGGTATATTTGTATTTAAGTCTACGCTTATATTCTTGGTAGTGATTTTTTGGATAGCCTTTCTTTTTTAAATAAAAAAGTTGAATTTTCAATTAGAGTCTAAAATGAACATATCTGCCGGTGATATTGCAAAGCTGGTTTCAAGCATTTGAGGCTCTTGGCAAAGCAGGATCTTGAGACAAGTTTTACTAAGATACATGCTGAGAAAAGTCTTTTCTTAGCACGATGCATCAACATTGCTCTGTCCCGCCTGGCGATGAGTTGGGGCTGGAGATTAATCGGGCCAAATCTTCAGCTCATTTCATTAATGTTGATGAGCAGATTAAAAACCGGGTGGTGCAAATCCTGAATATCCTGCCCGGGACGGGCAAAGACACTTACCTGGGCATTCCACTCTGCCGGTGGAGGCGGAGCATGTCGTGAGGGCCACTGTTAGAAAGTTGAGAGAAGGATGGGCCATTGGGCAAATCATTTCCTGAGCTGCAAAGGACAGCTGCTTGTGGCAACGGGGATCCTCATGGCCATTGCCCGATTCGTAGCGGCCGTTGCCACCCCCCCTAACGCCATCATTAATAAAATTAACATGTTGGTCCGTAACTTCATCTAGAAGGGGGGCAGGGGGGGCAGCAAAATCCACCTTCTCAATTGGGAGCACGTAGCGTGCCCCCATAGCGCAGGAGGACTGGGCATCACGTCCTTTGAGGACAAGCTAATGCTGGGTCAACAATGGCTAGTGCTTCGATTCACATGCCCGCACGGAGAACCGATCCAGTGGATCTGAATCATGGCTGCAAAATATCAACGCTGGGAGGCGGGGGTGCAAGATTCTAGGCCCTGGCAGGCGCTCTACTGGCACACGCGTGCGATGCAGGCCCAAGGGTGGTTGGGCCTCGAGCCGCACGACCTGCTGCCTGCCAAGTACCCCCAGGTCGCTGGCTGGCAGCAAATCTGGAAGGGGCGATTGCCCGAGAAAATCAAGATCTTCCTATGGCTGGTACGATTAGACGCGTTGCCCGTGCGAGATCTCCTGTGTCGGTGCGGGATCTTGCAGAGCGACACTTGTCCCAGATGCGGAGCCGCGCCCGAAACGGTGCAACACTTCGTGTACGATTGTCCTTGCATGTGTGCCACGTGGTACGCGGTGGCTGCGACCCCCCGATGCGCCTCACAAGCGACTCTTGGGCCACACTACTTTTATGGGTAGCATGGAAAGCAAGAAATCACACTATTTTTCTGCAGCAACAGCTCACCCCCCTCTCACGACTGGTTCTCCAGGCTCTCCGTGCGTGGAAGGAAATCGAGACGACGATGGAAATCATGCCAACATTTGAGCTAGATTGCACCGCGTTTCAGGAAGACAAGGAGCTCTGGTAGTTGGTGTCACAGTGCGGCTGGTGTGACCCTCTGCAGCGGCTGGTCGGGGACCCAGATTTAGCAGATGATGCTTCTTTTCCAACTGGGCCGCTGACCGGACCTTCTTCCATGGGCGAGAGATTCTTGTCACCGAATCCTCAATCGCTAGCTATTTGGGGGTCCAGATCGCTGGTGAGGTCATCTTGTCGTCTGAAAAATCTAATCTAAAGGGCCCTAGATCTTCTACCTATGCTGAGCAAAAAGTAAAGAACTAAAAAACACTTTTTTAATCTGCTAATCTTCAATCTTTGTATATTGAAAATGTGCTACTACAAATATATAAAGGGATGCCCCCAACAACATTCAAGGATGAGACAATCATGGGTATAGATAAACATGAATATGGATAAGCATGGACAACTAGGATCTCATCTTATTCAGAAAAGATAGAAGGATGAGATCAAACTCCTAAAAATGTGGAATGTCTACACATCATCTTCCACAAACCCCCCCCATGATGGTAAGGGGTTCCACACCAAGGAGGTCTCTGAAGGATGCAAACTTTTCATGGCTCATTGTCTTGGTGAAAATGTCTGCTAGTTGCGCTTCAGTTGCACAATGTACCATGTTGAGGATATTTTCTTGGATCAGGCTTCGAAGATGGTGATGCTTGATGTCAATGTGTTTGGTACGTCCATGCTGAACTGGATTGTGGGCCATTGCAATAGCACTTGTGCTGTCACAGTATAAGCAAATGGGAGGAACCAGGGTGAGTCCCATTTCAGTGAAAACAGAGTGGATCCACATAGCCTGACAAGCAGCATGTGAGGCAGCAATGTATTCTGCTTCTACTGTTGAGAGAGCGACGGAAGACTGCTTCTTTGATCCCCAAGAAATGAGCGATGGACCAAAGAAGAGACAAAAACCAGAAGTTGACTTTCGATCGTCAAGGTTGCCTCCCCAGTCTGCATCAGTGTATCCCCATACCTTGAAATTTGTATGTCGATGGAATGTGAGCCCAAAATCTGTGGTAGTTCTCAAGTAACGTAGAACTCTTTTTGCAGCTTTCCAATGTGGTTCATGTGGATCTTGCATGAACCGAGAAAGGTAATTCACAGCATATTGAATATCTGGTCGTGTATTGGAGAGATACAATAAACCACCAACTAGGGACCTGTATAGAGATGGATTGACTGAAGGAGATTTATCATCCTTGGTAAGTTTTATGCCAAGGGAGAGTGGTGTGTCTGTGGGATTACTATTAAGCATGCCAAATTTCTCAAGTAAGGATCGGGCAAATTTCATTTGGCATATGGAGATGGATTTTGATCTCTGGATTACTTGAAAACCCAAAAAATATGACACTTTCCCTAGATCAGACATTTCAAACTCGTTTTGCATAGCATTCAGAAAATCATTTCCTAATGCAATCGTAGATGAAAAATAAATTAAATCATCTACGTACAGACAGACAAAAATAAAATCATCTTCGGATACCTTTTTGTAAATTGTAGTTTGGGACTGAAGATGAATGAACCCTTCTTGGATGAAAAATGAATGAATTCGTGCGTACCATGCACGAGGAGCTTGCTTGAGTCCGTACAAGGCTTTGTGAAGCTTGTACACATGATCTTGTTTGCTTTCATCAACGAAACTTGAAGGTTGTTCCACATAGACTTCTTCATTCAGAACGCCATTGAGGAATGCAGATGCCACATCCAGTTGATATACCACATAGCCAGCGTGAGCAGCAATAGCTAGAAAAATTTTCACAGATTCCATTCGTGAAACGGGAGCAAAATTATCATCAAAGTCTCTGCCTTGTTGTTGGAGATAGCCTTTGGCAACAAGGCGAGCTTTGAATTTGTCTAGTTCACCGTATTGATTCCTCTTGAGTTTGAATATCCATTTTAAGCCGATGACAGGCTTACCAGATGGGCGAGGAACGAGACTCCAAGTGTTATTTTTATTGATTTGCTGAAGTTCACGTTCCATTGCTGCAATCCAACGATCATCCAGCACAGCTTCGACGACGGTGGAGGGTTCTACCAAACCATTAGAGCTCCCCCCCCAGCAGGGTAAGCAACGCGTAAAATTCATCACCCACGTTGGAGAAGAGAGCAAAGGCAGCGGCAGAATCATCTGGGGGCGGCTGGACAAGCTGCTGGTGAGAACGACTGCGGGTGAAGCGTCGCTGAAAATTCAGATCCAGCATTTGGGTGGCTGGGTGAGAGAGAGCCACCCGAGAGGAAGAAAAAAATGGCTGAGGAGGAGAGGGGGTCGGTGCTGAGGAGAGGACCGGGGAAGGCACGTCGATGGAGCGGATCAGAGAGAGCGGTGCTGCAGAAAATGGAGCAAACAGAGGAAGAGAAACGGCGATGGTCTGCAACGCAGAAGCACGGGGAGGGAGAGGCGCCAACGCGTGGGGAACAGGCGAGGCAGACCCCACGGAACCGGGGGGCCATTGGGGCCTGGTAAACGCACAGGGGCCAGGGGGACCAGGAGGTAAGGAGGCAGGTCCCCGGTTGGTAGGTTCCCGAGACGGCTGCCAACCTGGCGATGCGGGAGTAAGGTTGGCGTGGCGGTAGAGGGGTTGGCGTTGCTGAAAAAACGGATCGGTGCTGGTGCCTGCACAAAAATTTTTGCCGCCTGGAAAAAAGAGATTAGAGTCAAAACAATCCTGCTCCAAAAACCGGACGTCACGGGAATCAACGATCTTGTGATGGGTGGGGTCATAGCAACGGTAGGCTTTAGAGGTTGGAGAATAGCCAACGAAAATACAAGGCTAAGCTTTTCCATGGAATTTCTGGCGGGTGGGGGCAGGAATGTGCACATAGCAGAGCGAAGCAAAGATTTTTAAGTGGGAAATATTGGGTGTACGATCATGCCAGAATTCATAGGGCGTTTTATTTTGAATGGATCGGGAAGGCACCCTATTTAAAAGATAAATTGCGGTGGCACAAGCTTCTGCCCAAAATGTATCCGCTAAGGAAGACAGGTGCAGCAAACACCGTGCCATTTCAACCACGGTCCGATTTTTCCGTTCAGCGATGCCATTTTGTTGGGGTGTATAAGACGTGGTTGTTTGATGAATAATGCCATGTTTCTTGCAGAAGTCGGTAAATTCGTGGGACAAAAATTCACCACCACGATCTGTTCGGATGTGCTTGATGGTATGGCCACTTTGATTTTCCACTGCCACCTTGAATTCTCTAAAAAAACCCAAGGTTTGATCTTTTAATTTCATAAAATAACCCCAAGCGAATTTGGAGAAATCATCCACAATGATGAACAGATAGCGGGTTTTACCGAGGCTCAATGCTTGCATGGGACCACATAAATCCATATGAACTAGATCTAATTTGTCTGGAGATCGATGTTCTTTCCTAGGAAACGGCAATCTGGTGATTTTTCCTAGTTGACAGATGCCACAATCATGACTATTGGGCATGGAAAAGTTAGGCATACCTCTGACGAGTCCTGCTTTCTGCATGCGGTCCATTGAGCCAAAGTTGACATGTCCTAGCCGAGCATGCCACAACCATGCGATGTTATCGGTGACAGTGAGGCATTGAACATCTTTTTGGATCTGCAACTTATACATGTGATTTTTGCTAATGGGGATAACAGCAATATCCTTATCATCATCAGCCTTAGAGATTTTACAAATATGCTGTTCAAATGCAACACGATACCCATTGCGACATAATTGTCCCACACTTAATAGATTCTTGGAAAGATCTGGAACAAAGTAGATCTGGGAAATAACATAGTTGTTACCTTGCATGGTTGTAAAGGCAAGCGATCCAATCCCAGCAATGGGTAACTTCTTCCCATTACCTATGGTGACCACTCCATCATATGGTTCTAGACTTGAGAAGAGGGACTTGTTCCCAGTCATGTGATTGCTGCACCCACTATCAACATACCACGTGTTGGCGTCGCTAACATCTGATGCCTTGGTAGAGATCAGGAGGTGATCTTCCTCCTCTTCGGTATAGAACAATTGTTCACCTTGTTGGTGACCTTCATCTTCGGCAATTTTTGCTTTGCCTTTCTTTTCATGCTTTTTCCTAGACCAACATTCATTAGTATTGTGGGTGTTGGTACCACAAAAATCACAATGCTTACCATTATTTGATGGATTTGATCGTCCACGACCACGACCTCCAGATCTGCCGCGACCGCGTCCACGTCCTCGGAAGGAGGATCCACTTGAGGATCGTTGATGTTGATGTTGATTGGATGATCTCTGGAATTGTGCGTGAAATGCATTTGCTGGTGTATCTTCACGATCAGCAATTCTTTGCTCGTATGTCTTCAAGCTTCCTACGAGCTCAACCATGGTCATCTTATCGAGATCTCTTGCTTCTTCAATAGCCACGACGAGGGGATCATATCGTCGGGTCACACTTCGAAGGATCTTTTCAACAGCACGCCTTTCCTCAAGCGTTTCTCCACAGGAGTCAAGTCCATTTCGAACTTGTTGAAATCGGCTGATGTATTGATCGATATTTTCTGAATCTAGCATTTGCAGAGATTCAAAATCTTTCCTGAAGGCTTGTAACTTGACAACACGAACTTTTAATGATCCCTTGTATGCAATCTCCAGTGCATCCCATGCATCTTTGCTTGTTTGATGCATGACGATTTTGGGAAAGACTGTCAGATCTAACCCAGATTGAATGATGAATAGTGCTTTTGCATCCTTTTTCCGAAGCTTCTTGACTTCATTCTTTTCATCTTCTGTCAAGGCTTGAAATGCAGCTTGATCAGCATCTTGAAAGCCACCTTCAACAATATCCCACAGATCTTGTGAGATCATGAATGTCTTCATCTTGATTGCCCAATATTCATAATTTTCTCCATTGAATACAGGAATTTGGAGAGACACGGATCCGTTGTTTTGGGCCATTCTGGAGAGATCTATTGTCAAGAATTTGAGCTAACCAGCTTTGATACCAAATGAAAAATCTAATCTAAAGGGCCCTGGATCTTCTACCTATGCTGAGCAGAAAGTAAAGAACTAAAAAACACTTCTTTTTTAATTTGCTAATCTTCAATCTTTGTATATTGAAAATGTGCTGCTACAAATATATAAAGGGATGCCCCCAACAACATTCAAGGATGAGACAATCATGGGTATAGATAAACATGAATATGGATAAGCATGGACAACTAGGATCTCATCTTATTCAGAAAAGATAGAAGGATGAGATCAAACTCCTAAAAATGTGGAATGTCTACACATCATCTTCCACATTGTCTACTCGCGGTCTACAGGACGCAGAGCTATTTTTTGACGGGCCCGTGCCACGTACAAGGAGCCGATAGGTGCCCCAATCTTCTCTGCCCGGGCAACAAATCTGGTGGACAGATTCTTTGTCCAGTCTGGCAACAGCTCCAAGCTCCAGGGCCTACATTTTGCATTTTTGCGTTGTTTGAAATTAGGGCGCCAGGTCAACCTCCCCCGCTTTTTCCTAGAGGCCCTCCAGCTCAAGTGTCATGGCCACCATTCTGGGTTAATCCTTGCCTTGTGGAGGGGGGTAGCAGGGGGCATCACCCGTCGTCATCTGCCCCCCCTGCTGTTGCCCCCCTAACCCTACGGTCTCGCCCGGGTAGGGGAACAGCTGGACCTGGTGGGCTGCAACCATTACGCGGGGGAGGTGGACCCAATGGGAACGGTGCCCCCCCGCCTGCCTCGACACATCGGCTTCCTCCCGCGCCGAAAACCTCTGACCACAGGAATTAGCATGAAGAGCTGCAACAGGCCACGTAGAGGGCCGCAGATGAGGCTCGTGAGGTTGAGAGGCGGGAGTGGGAGGCAAAGTGGCATGAAGCCCTTGCGCAGGCCCGAGCTGACGTGGAGGCCCAGTTCTCTAAACAGGAGCAGGAGCGGGTGAGGCAGCAGGACCTCATGGCCAAGGTTGCCAGGGCCCAGTTAATTGATGAAATCTGGGCTCAGGTGCAGGAAGAGTTGATTCAAGAGGACACGGCCCAAAGAGAGCGCAAGCAAGCGGAGCAGGAACGACTTCAGGAGGAGGAGGGGCAACGGCAACGACAGCTCGATCGGGCTCACGAGCACAACGCTTAGCAATGGCTAGGGGGGGGGGGGGCCGATGCCCGTACCTCATCCTTGGCATCAGCAGCGAATGCTCTTGGGGTGAGCTCAAGCGCCATATCCATCGAACCTCAGCACGATTTCACCCGGATGGGGGCACCTCGCCAGCGGACTTGAATAGGCAAGAGTCGACCATGCAGGGTATCCGACAGGCGGCCTGTTTCATGGACACCGAAGACCACCAGAACATCCTGGACCTTCTCCATGAGTTGGAGCGACTACATTGCACCTACCGTAGGCTGCCGACGAACCCCTAGGGGGGGGTGGTGGTCTCGATTTGTTGGCGAAGCTC
>MNCI01008581.1:46845-59750 GCA_015680685.1 Gnetum montanum
AATCTCTTGTACTATAGTTTCTCAAAATAATATAATTCCCGAATATTTTCTCAAAAAAAAAAAAATTTCTACATGGGATTGCTCTTTTTGTTTTTTGAGGTTAAGTAGTGATGTTATAACTGATCCCCAAATTTATCAAAGCTTTTTGAATTAAGAGTGTTTTTTCTTGAGCAAAATTTCAGGAATATATTAAAAAATTAAAGAGGAAAAAATTTACAACCTAGGGACTAACCTTGCCCAGCAAGCCAAAACACAAAAAGTAGGGGGAGCACCCTTCCCCCCCAAAACACAAAAGTGGGGAGAGCACCCTCCACCCCCAACAAACGGGGTTAAAGCAAGAAACCCCTAGACACCATCTAGCTAACAAACATTAAACTTGAAATGTCAACCAATGTCTCCCTAAGCTAACACTCTTTGGTGTCCCTAGGGTCGACAACCAATGGACTCCCCATCCACTGCGAACTGAAACAGATGAAATAGACAAACAAAACGCCCACGTCTAGGGGGCGGAGTCCATGACCCACATAGTTCCAGGGCACATCACTCATTCCCAACCTATGCAGATGATAAGAAAGGTGAGTGCAATTGCAATGCGGCTGGATCTGGGAGTGCAGCATGTCCAGCTATGCACAAAGTTCCTACGAGTCAACAAAAGCAACCACCTGTTGAAAATTCTTAAAAGCCTTAGCCTTCCTTGCCCATTCTTCTTAAGAGCCTTTTCCATCAAGGTGCAACCTTGTGGAAGCAAGCCTAATATGTCATCTTAGGCTCGACCAGTTGGTGTTTTAGTTGATATGCAGCCGCATGTAGGGACAATTCCCTTGCTTGAGCCACAGCGTGGCATTTTGTTCATGTACTTGCTTCAGCTGCGTCAACTGTGCCTCTTCCTCCCCGCTCTTGCTCCTTCTATGCCTCCATCGCCCTCTCTGTCTCTTGTCTTTGTGCCGCCTCCTACTCCAGTTCTTCTTTGAACTCATGCTTGAGTCGCTCTTGCAACTCCATTGCCACCGCCACCGCCACTTGCGCTCTTCCTTGCCAACATAAGTCTTCTTGGTGACGCGCTTGGAGCTCGGCCATTTCCCACAAGGCCACCTCTCGAGCCTCCCATTTGGCCTCCCACACTTGGTGCTCATCCAATCTAGCTTATGTAGTACCCTCCTCTTTCTCCAGCTCAGCTTGTTCCCTTGCAAACGTCAAGTCCTCGTGCAGCTGCACATCCTACAATGCATCATCGGCTTGCCTAAGTTGCTTGGTTGTCATAAGGGCCAAGACAATATAGCCTTTAGGGACCTTTGTCCACTAGACACCATGCGGTTGTTGACATCTCCTGTAAACCATGTGGTAGATCATCATGTTTGTTGGTTCCATGTCCTGCATTTCGGGTGCTGGGTGAGCCGCACACCACACAGCCAGGATAAGCCCTGAGTGTCTCATAGGCCTTCTCCATCACAATGATGCAAGAAAGAACTTAGGAATATTCATAGGCTACCCCATTTTGAGACACTTCAAGAGTGCAAAATGGACTCAGAGTTTCCAAACATTACTCGTTTGTGCAAAGAACCTTTCAACAAGCTCAGTTGCCAATTGCCACAACGATAGCAAAGTAGATTTAGGAATTTGTCCACTAACCATCCTAGGGTACAGCCTTGGAAAGAAATGCTAGGCTTCTCGAAGCCCACGATCGTTGGGTCCATAGTCTAACCAATCCGTGGCACCTCCAGAACCCTAGCCAATGCTTCCTTAGACAATTTGATCGTAACCCCTTGAGAAATTGTGCAATTTCCCTACCAGTTAGCGAAGAATTTGTCATTTGGTAGGTGGGGATCCCCCAGCAGACGCAACAAAAACCTTGCCTAGCCAACTTGTTGCACCAGGTCCCACAGCTCCGTCTTTTCTTGAAAAGGGCAACAAGATAGCTCGAATGTAGGGGTCATACCCATTGTAGTAACATCTTCTCTCCACAATCTAGCACCTTCGGCAGCCACCTATGCTGGCAATGGAAGCTGCACTTGTCTGAAAACCAGCTGGTTACGTGCCTTCCACAAGCACCAAAGGATAGTTGTCGTTGTTGAGTCTCTGCTTAAAAAAATTGGTAGTTTAATACTCGCACTATGACACATCATAGTACTGAACGCACATGCAAATGCCAAGTGTTGCCAAGTTGCTGGAGCTTGCCTGCATGTTGGACTAGTGTCCTCAATTTGCAAACCATGCCGCCTTAACTCCACCTTGACTAGGATTGTAGCATGATTAATGAGCCACATGAAGGCTTTTATTTTTTCAAGTAAGCATCCCATCCACACTTGCCACCACCTAGGAACTACAGGGAAT
This sequence comes from Gnetum montanum, assembly GCA_015680685.1. Taxonomy (NCBI): domain Eukaryota; kingdom Viridiplantae; phylum Streptophyta; class Gnetopsida; order Gnetales; family Gnetaceae; genus Gnetum; species Gnetum montanum. Next base: position 49,177 of record MNCI01008581.1, read on the forward strand.
TGCCTTGAAATGATGTCTTTTGATTGAATGTTGAGCCACTCCCGTTGCATCATGCGGTGGACATGGTGGCAAATCAAATGCCAGAGTCTCGAATCTTGTGGGTTAGCAGTCCACTGATGATATTTCTGACGTACAATCTATATCCATGGAACCATCTACGTGTTAGGTTGTGTTATGCGATAGACTAGTTATTACTGTCCTGCCATCACTAGGTCCACAAATTTTGAAATCCCTAGACCTCCTACCACCCTTGGTTGTGCGATTGTATCCCACCCCACGAGATGGATATGCTTCTACCCTTCCCCCACCCCCCGAACCAAATGCAGCTTCGGATCATTTGATCCACTTTGTTGCTAAGCTCAAAGGGGGGAAGGGAGGCATGGTAGCAATGGATGCCGTAAATTTGGTGACAGCAGACCACCAATGTAGCCAACAAGATCTGCCCTTTTCATGTTAAAAAATTTGTGGTCCAATGGCCTATTTGTCATTGGATATGTTTGAGAACAGGGATAGAGGTTTTTTTCTAGCCCCATCAAACATGGGAAACCCGAAATACTGGTTCTCATTAGTGCCAGGCAACACCCTCAGAGTTTGCATGATACGAGCTTGAACCTTGGAATCGGTATGCATTGTGTGAAGTGTTGATTTAGGCCTATTCACCTCAAGCCTATTTTCCCTCGCCATTCACAAATAGTGTCCGATCCAAGGCTCTTGCCTGCAACATTAACGCTTGAGTAAAAACATTGTATCATTAGTGTAGTGCTCTGCTAGATAGTCCACCCCATTGATTTGTAGGCCCCTGACCCCTCTCGCACAACAATAATCCTGCATTGTGTCCATCACCATAATGAACAAGTACAACGATAATGGATCACCTTGCCTAAGGCCCCACCCTGGCAAAGAGAACCCCCAAAGTGCCCTATCAAGATCAATGGAGTAAGCAGATGAAGATTGAATTTGCAGGCATAGGTCAACAAATCCATGACTAAACCCTTTCCCAATCATGATAGCTCGTAATGCCTCCCAAGAAACAACCATAAGCCTTCATTATGTCTAGCTTAAGACAAAGCCTAGGGAAGCGCTCAACCCACAATGAGTGAAGTATCTCCTGCAGTAATATGACCTAATCCTGAAGTAGCCTCTCCCAAACAAACCCAGCTTGATTATGGCAAACTAACTGCGGCATCAAGGGCCCCAGTCTTTGGACCAAAAGTTTACAGACCCCAATGGGTCTGTAGTGGGAAGCCTCTGAAGGTCCTTCAATCTTAGGGATCAAGACAATGTAGGAACAATTCATTTCCCTACAAACCTAATGTCATTTAAGCATGTCATTGAAGGTGTCCAAAATATTCCTACCTAGGATATCCGCAAATTCCTGGAAGAATTCTATTGGCCACCTATTAGGTCCTAGTGCCTGATTGGGCTTCATGACACCAAAAGCATGTTCCAGCTCTTCCCAAGTAAATGGAGATAACAAATGTTGGTTGTTCTCCATCGTGATAGTTGGCTGAATTTGGATCGACAAAGGAAGTGTCTCCCTCCACTTCTAGATGTTTCCCCAATAGCAGTGGAACTCTTGCACAATATCCTCAGTGCATTCCAGGACCTATCCCTGTCTAACTAAACTCGGCATTGCTTTTGCCTAGTTATGAGCCTAAGTAGCCATAAAGAAAAACCTAGTAGGTCAATCCCCATCTTTCATCCACTTGTTGCATGACCACTGGTGCCAATACTCCATTTCTTTTTGATCAAGTTGTTGCAGCTCTAGCAGCAAATCTTGTTCCTCTTGAATTAACAACTCTCTGAGTTCCTATCTTTCCTGGATCTTGATTAGCTTTTGTTGTAACGTCCCTCAATGGGATCTAAAGGTATATTTCTCCTCTTTGCTTTGTGAGAAGATCATGATCCATTAGTGAGGAACTCATGCAAATCATGATCCACTAAATATCTCTCCCAAACAACCACAACTGGCGGTTGAAGCCAAGGCTTTGTGAGCCATGTTCTTTCAAAATGGAAACAAGAAACCTTCGGATGTAACTTCGTTCCAATTTGGCAGATCAGTGACTTGTGATCAAAGGTTCTTCGTTTAGTGCTAGTGACTATCACGTTCTGCAACAAGATGGCCGCAACAATTCACATCTGATCAATCCTTGACATAACCCTAGCAGAACCTTTCTGTCTGTTGCTCCATGTAAAGCTACCATTATCAATACCCATGTCCACCATGACATGTCGGTGTAGGAATTGCAAAAAATGGTCAGTTGTGATTGGCGGGGTGCAATCTCCTCTAGTCTTCTCCCAAGCATGCAACCATTGGTTAAAATCCCCTACAATAATCCAATGGTCTATGTTGGAAACAAGGCCAGCAAGTCTATTGAGCTCCCCCATTCGCCACTTCCAAACTTGCTCCCCATAGAAGTTAGAGATCCAAAACCAAGCGAGGAAAGGTAAATCGTAATGCTCCAGGTGGAGGCATCCACCAGGGTGAAGGGGATCTTAGATAACACAGCTAGACCACCTACCCTACGTCTACAGGCAACTTGATGCACCTGCCAACCGTCCCAATGTAAAAAATCAAATTCCTAGCTCTACAACTTCGTCTCTTGAAGACACACCATGCCATAGTTATCTCTATGCACAAACTCTTTCAGGACACATCGTTTGTAGGGGGTGCCTTGTCCCTTGCAATTCCATGAGAAAATCTTCATTGGCTATTGGTAGTGTGTTTGCGGTAGACTTCTTTCAAAGTCGTTTGGATTCCCAAATCAAGCTCTAGTTGGGTATGGTGACTCCACACAAGTGGAGTAGATGGTCATCCCACTTTCGTTTGATCCATTGAAACTTGAAAACCCTAGCTATTGCTGGGACCAGGCTCCAGGCCACTCGGCCAACATCATGAACAACATTAGCCTAGCTACTCGACATGCCCTTCTCCTTCCCTTGCAACAACTTTCCCTGCGACACCGACTTTAGAGGCATGTCAAAGCCACCCTTTGGGCCTGGACTAGTAGGCTCCTCAGCCTTGCTAGCCACCAGAGAAGTCCCCACCCCCACTGACACATCCGTAGGGACAAGGCTCGAAACCACCTTTTGTGGAGAAGGCTCCACAATCCTAGCCATTTGCCTAGCAGGAGGCACACCTCCCAAATGCCCCTTCCATTACACTTTTATCCATCCATCTGTATTCACAATTTTTGTGGCCCCACTCTTTGGCACGACAAACATTCATGGAATGACTTGGCTTACAACAAAAGCGACAAGGATGACTTTTAGGTGTTGGGTCAGGAACCTGGGTCAATAGGTTCTTGTATTCAACCATAATGTGTTCCTCCTTTGAAGGGAACACCAGGACAACCTCCTCAAGTAGGTGCTTCAGAGCCAAAGATCTCCAAACACAAAACCAAGCAAACCCCATGCGCTCCAAAGAAGAAGTGAATTTATCCAAAGTTATGAACTCCACAAAGAAAGCAGCAAATGATTGGATAAACTTTGGCGTCCAAGCCTCCCATAGGAGGCCTAAGACACGGATCCAAACTAGTGCCCTTGAGAATAGATTTGGATCCCAATGTGCCCTAGGCCTCCATAGCATTAATGCCAGCCCACGGGCTCCAAAAAACCATGGCCCAACTAGTAGGACTCGATCATGATCCTCGATGTTACGAAACATAAAAAAGGAGGATGTCCTCAAAGAGGCATCTAACTCCCACGTTATCACAACCCACTTGTGAATCAATTCAAGCTTGGGCTAAACCCCCTTGGACACAAAGTGGCCAATGAAGCTATGCTCCACCATTTGGACACCCTTCGGTGGCAAATGTTGGACCTCAAAATGCAAAAAGTTGTCTATTCAAACTGAAGACCCAAAGAAACCTTTCGACCTTCCATCATCCCATAGGCCCTCAGTTGGGCCACATCCTCTCCACCCAACCCCTCCATCCTCACCACCATAGTCTGTGCCAATGTGCTTGGCCCCCAGGCCACCAACCTTCATTCTTGTTCCTATTCTTGCCCTAGCTTTGGCACTTGCTCCCGCTCCTGCTCCCACTCCCATTTCAAATGAATTCAACATTGTCCAGTTGTGGACCATCAGACTCCATTAAGAGTGTTTTAATAATAGGAGTGGGTTTTGATGAGTTGGTTGTGTTAGATGATTTTAGCATGGAAGAATTAGAGGAATGATTGAAAAAATGTAAAATAATTATTTATGTAGAGAATTTTCATGCAGGTCTTAATTAAAGGTTAGCCATGTAGGCTCTAGCATATGACAAAGTGGGCATGGAGATGTTTCTAACTTAGATGAAAATATCATTTTATTGATTAGCATGAATTTGCATGACCTTATGTGAAGTTTTCTATGAGAAATTTTTGATCCTATAGGCTACTCTAACTCAAAATCAATTTATTTTCATTTTTCATTCCACATGCCTATAGAGTTTGAAGTGATGGTAAGGTGCTTGTTTCTCAAGTTGTAAGACCTAGGTTAGGTTTGAGCGTAGGCATAGCTACTGAAAAGAGGTTAAGCTTTTACTTATCCACCAACTCTCCCAGGACCTTGCCTTGGTGAGATGAGCATTGAACCTCTTGGTAATGATCCTTGTTATGTCCATATAGTTTCTTTGTTTAGTTAAATAGGGCATATCTATTAGGAGTAATATTACAACTTTTTACTCTTGCCAATGCATGTCTTGTTGGTACCATTTTGAAGAGTTTTTGTGAATTGCATTATTGGATGTTACCATTGTTCTCTGGTATATTTACTTGATTATAGCCTGCAACTTGCAATTATCTCTTCTACAAGATTTGATTTCCAATAGATCCTGTGGATCTTCAATTTTAGTTTCAGTACATACAATACAATGATAATGATGTTGTTTAAGGTATATTGAAGCTTCAATAAATGAATCCACGAAGTGGCAGAATGTAATTGTTGATATTTTTATTTTTATTTTAACAAATACTAATTTGACTACAAAGTCAATTCCCATTGAATTCTAGAATTAAATAAATAAAATAAAACAAATATGTAAAATCTATCAATAAGACCTCTTGCATGGCTAAGAGGACCTTCTCCAAAAGAAGGGGGAATTATCTTCCAAAGCATGTATGAGTGATAGCAAAACCTTGAGCAACAAATGACTCATGGATGACATCGAGGCTTCACCTAATAGTGGACAAAATAAGATGCCTAGATGCTCCAAGAATCACTTCCCTTGATGTAATGCATTGGCCACTACCACATAGTTGCCACATGAATCATTAGCCATAGAGGAAACTCTGAAAACCTTGAAAGAGATACAAGAGTTCATTGAAAACATCGAGAGTAATAGCCTTGCACTGCAAGCTACGAGTTGTGAAGGTCATTGCCCACATAAGGAGCACCTCTATGGTTCTCAACTAGGGTCTTTAGAGCCTTGCTTTTGCATTGACCTCCTTGGTACCGCCTATCCATCTCATTGATAATGACCCTCTTGCCTTTCTCAATTCTACCCCATCGAACTCTAAGAATCCTCTCCATTCGCTGCTCCTCCTTGGTCTTGTTCCTTCTTGCCCCCAAATCACATGAGGCCCCTCAGCAAACTCGCCAACCCTTGCACTTGCTCCCCTACCCCCACATTGGCACTAACCATGTATCTTCCTTGGGCTCCATGGCCTAAGAAAACCCTCCCTTCAAATGTCCTACTATGGGTCCTACCCTCTTCAACCTTCTATTGATCAAGTGGCTACGTGTTGGAAAAGGTGGTAGTTGACCATGGATTTTTGAAGCTTTGCCAAGTTAACTTAGACACTACCACCTTGCTTCATGCAATGGTAGAGTCATTGATATGATAGTAGTCGAGGACCAAAGCATCCTTATTAGGCTAACCCATTATGATGCCTACTTGCACTTTTGAATAGCACTTGGAACCTCTTTAGATTGGCTCTATGCATAACATGTGGGTCCTTGACCACTTTGGTTGATTGTCGCCTTTGCAATCTTTTTCTCACTATGTGCCCTATTCCCTAGCATTTTTCATCATGTTCATATTCATGGGAGTTGTCACCCAATTTTTGTTCTATATTAAGTGGTTGTTGACTCCATTGTTATTTCTTTTTGCATGGCCATGTTTATCTAAGGTCCTCACTAACTACTCAGTAGACTGTTTTTGTAGTTGTTGATCACGTAGCTGTTTCCTTGTATGCTGCTCAGCTGATTTCCTTATACATTTTTTTATTAGTAAAAGCTTTTTTGGGTTTCTCAAAGCTTGCAACCAAAAATTTGGATGCAACAAAGAAAATGTTGGGTATACAGATACAAAGGGATAGTGTGCAAAGCAAGTTATGGATAAATCAAGAAGTGTGTATCAATAAAATGTTGCATCAATTTAATATTGCTTCAACAAAATTAATAAGTACTCCCCTCACATCATGCTTTAAATTATCCAAGGAAGATTACCCTAAGATTGATGCTGATAAGAAGGTAATAATGGAATTACCATATAAATAAACATATAGATGTGAGATATCATTGCATGAGACAAGCACTTGATGAAAAGTTTTAGATCTAAAGGAGTTCCATACAGATGAAAATGTAGCTGTTTCTGTAGAGAAATTATGTTTTGCAAAACGAAGATAGGATTTCTAGAGACATAATTAATAAGTTTGGAAAGTAGTGTAGATTTGACTGCAAGTGGGAGGTTATTATACCATGAAGCTAAATCTCTATCCTATACTTAATTTTTTCTTACTAATTTCCTATTAAAATAACTGGTAATTGCGTCTCTTGATTTTTTGATGAATTAGTTGTAACTGGTTATAGTTATCTATCTTTAACAGATTGTATTCATTTACCCCCGATTGATTGGGGAAGTGAGTCTGACGATAATCTTGACTATGGGATATGACTCCTATAAATCATTTGATTGCCTGATCATGATTTTTGGGTGCTGGGTGGTGGAGGCTTTAAAAGAAAGAAAAAAAAGCAGTGGATGTACAAGACAATACCATTTAAAATTGAAGGATTTTACCACGTAAATCCTTGTTTCATATTCTATTTTCTTTTTTAGTTTTTTAGTTTGAATTTTATAGTTCTTGTTTGTTATCGTCTACACTTCTTGAATGAGACCCTTGATTGCAAGGATATGGATAGAATCATTGCGATGAATTTGAAGCGTTATATATTCATGTTGTCCATTTAAATTCAAACTGATGGCCAGAGGAAGAACATTGCTCTAGCTTCTGTATCATGTGCATCAGTGACATCATTTTTATGTGAGTACTAGTTGGGGTACACTAAGGAAAACGTTTATCGTTGATTACGTAGTTGCAAAACATCTAGCAAAATTTTTTCAAGCATTTCGGCAAGTACAATATTCTGTAAAGTACATGGGAATTTAATGGAAATTACAAATTAAAAGACGGTTGCACTCTTGACATCACAATGACATGCATGGATAGTTAAGAATTCATATCGCAGCTATACCTGATGGTGTCAGTTCCTCTACTAGTTTATCAAAAATCAAACAGTCCTCCAAGGCTGAATTGCACCCGGTACCAAGAGTAGGAAACTGAAAATTCATCATTGGTAAACAGTTACAAGCATCATTCTTCCATGAGAGGACACACACATTACATTGAATTTTCATAATTCCTCTAATCCCAGAAACCTTTTTTTGTAAGATTCCTCCTGATTATACAGCATGAAAGAATAATGGAAAATAATAACAAACTTCTACAGAGAACAAAATACTTTCAAGAAAACATGGAACAATGTGTGGATGGACTTCAAAAGAAAGAAGACTGAATAACAGATAAAAACATACGTAAAATATTGTTTACTGCATAGTGACAGCAAAATATGAGCAGCAATTCCAAATTCTGAACATTTTTCTTAATCACTGAAATTGTAATTTAAGTTCAGAATTTGAGAATTCATGACATAACCTTCTAAATATTAAGCATGATACGATTACGGTTCTGTCACTGAAAACAGTTGAAGTTGCCATGACGATAAATTTAGTCATAATAGTTCATGTAACGTTATATATATATAACTTCTTAAATATTATTGAAGTAGCTTGCTCTGAAGCAACTTAATTGTGTGGAAGAAAATACATGCTTGCATCCTGAAAAGTATGTGTTGGGGAATAAATAGGGTTAGTTCAAATACATCCGTCCTCCCCATCTCTTCTCTATAAATGTCAAAAGATTGTGTGATGACATTTTAGGGCTCAGAAGATGATGCAACCAAAGGTCATGAAGCCAGAGTGGTAGGTTGCACCATTTAGTCACCTGAAAAAGAAGGCGTTTTCTCTTCATTTTGATGCTGCAAGATTGGGGTTTCTGTATCCTAATTGTTAAATCCTTTTTCTTTCACATCATAACTTTGGTTCTTTATAGGTTGGCGCTATTGATGCCTTGACTGGTGAGGGAGAATCAGGCAGGGTTTATGTAGGGCCGGTTCCTCCAAGATCAGGTGATCTTGTTGCTGGAAATTTTGCATTTGTTTTGGATCTCAGGTTTCCCAGGGATGTGTGTGAAGCTTGATATCAAGAAGGCTTACAATACGGTGAGTTGGAAGGTGCTGCAGGAAATCATGCTGCAGAAGGGCTTCACGTTGAAATTCGTAAATCTGTGTCTTCAAATTCAGGCGTTAGGAAGATATTCCTTTGATATTGAGGGTTGGGGTTTTGGGGTGCTTGGGAGGGGCTTTGTCAGGGGGACTTGCTATTGTTGTTGCTTTTCATTATGATGATGGACACATTGTAGGGGTACTGTGAATCGGAGGGTTTTAGTGGTGCAACAGTGGCTAGGGTGCACTACATTGCAAAGCATTACGCTGATGACACTAATTTGTTTTTGCATGTGGGTGTGCCCTAGGCGATGCTGCTCCAAAGAGCATTAGCACAGATGGAGATAGAGCTAGGGTTGGAAGTCAATAAGGTGAAGTCAGTGCTTCACATGGTCAATACAAGGGTACAGGTGAAGGGTAGGATCTGCTAGATGTTGGGTATCTTGACTAGGATGCTACAGGATTCTTATATTGGGATGTCAGTGTTTGAGTGGAACTGGCGGCCTACATGGGCTACTCTAGTGAAGATGCTACAACGGTGGACTTAGCATTGGACAAATCGATGTTTGTCCAGAAAAGGGAAGATTCTTTTAGTGTCATCAGTGCTGATGGCTATGGCGAGGTTTACGACTTCCATGACCCAACCTCCTATGGGAGTGGTCCAAAATATTGACTAGATCCTTTGCCATTTTGTTTGGTTGTTGGGGGGGGAGAGGGGAGGACAAGCTCCACCTCGTGTGTTGGAAAAAAAATAGCAAGGCCTAAGACTGCGAGGGGAACTGGCTTGCTGACCTTTAAAGACGAACTTATGTTGGGCTTGCAAAGGCTAGCTAACTGGCTGATGGCACAGGGGGAGAGACATGCACAGTGGATTAGCAGTGTTAGACAAAAGTACTAGCTTTGGGAGGCTAGGTCAAGGGGATCACGTTTCTAGGTGGAATTGTGTAAACATGCCACTGAGATGAGGGAGTGCGGGCTTTTGGGCAAGGCTCCCAGAGAAATAATTCAGAATAGGTACATGTTGATTGCTGGTTGGAAAGCCATATGGAAGAGAAGATTACTAGAAAAAATTAAGGTATTCGGCTAGCTCATTGCACATAGGGCGTTGCTAGTTTGGGGTTTCTTGAGGGAGCGGGGCCTAAATATTGACCCTTGGTGCCCATTGTGCATGAATGCTAAAGAAAATATTAATCATTTTATTTACTGCTATTCTTACATGTTGGACACTAGGAAGGTGGCCAGGCTAGTTCACTAGTCTAGCTGAACGGTGATGAAAAGGCAACTGCAGTTTTATGGGTGGTGTGGAGACACTGCAACAACTTGGTTTTCAGAGCCCAGAGGCTGCCGCTGCCATTTGCTGCTGCTGCTGGGCTATGCCTTTGGGAGGAGTCAACACAGGGTATGGGGCTTCATCAATATTAGGAGCTAGCAGTGTAGAAATTCAGAGGAAATGTTGAGTTGTGGTAGCTGGTCGCTAGGATTGGTTGGGTGGCACTGCTACCCAAAATCGAAGGGGTTCTAGGCCTGGCGGATGACACTTTCTTTGCAAATTGGAAGGGGGAGGGCACAATGTTCTGAGGAAAGAAAATTTTGCTGACTGAATTGGAAGTGGTAGATGTGTTGAAGGTATTGGCGGAGGGGGAGGAGATCTTGCCAGTGTTGCACAACTACGCACGCTTTTGTGAGTGAATTTTTTTGGGGCAGAATGCTGAAAATGGTTGGTGGCCATGTGCCCAGATTGGCGCTGCTGTCAGTCTAGCAAGTTGCGGTGGCACTAGATGCTAGGTTCTAGTACAGTCAAGAACTATGTTAAAACTGATGGGGGTCCATTTTGCTTTTTTGCATTACCTAAAACATAGCATGCATGTCAATCTGCCGCGATTTTTTTTGGGTTCGCTATGGAGGCGAAGACCAAGGAAACACTCGAGGCTTATTTTGGCCTTGTGGTAGCATGGTACGCCAATTGTGCCACCAATGCCGAGTGCGGCACCTTTGTTGGTTTATAAACGATGGTGGCATCAGATTC
>MNCI01008581.1:59772-115669 GCA_015680685.1 Gnetum montanum
GTGGGGGCAGGCAGGGGGAGAAGACCGTTTTCACCGCTAGCTAGGACTAGGAGGTGGGTGGAGAGGTTGGCTCCTTAAGGGGAGCAAGGAAGGGGCATGTGGAGGAGTTGATGACATTGGCTAAGGTTGATGCTTTTGTGCAACATGCCATCAAGGAAGCAGCTACGCAAGCATAGGAAGCGAAAAGGGAGGTTTGTGAAGCTCGCTAGGCAGCCTGTGAGGTTGACATTTGGAGGGTAACAGATTTGGCAGAGAGGCAATGGGGGAGTTACAAGCTTCGATTTGCAGAGCCCGGCTAAGCTAGGAGGCAACACAACTGCAACTCATGAGGGATGAGCTACGTGATTAGATTCGTGCTAAAATGGAGAGGGAAGTGCAGTTGGGTACGGATAAGGCACAACCAAATAGAGAGGCGATGTAGGTTCGAACGGGCTTGCTGCTTGGAGCTAGCTAGGGTAGATGTCAGGGGAAGATGTTGTAATGGCAGGCATTGTAGGTTTAGTTTTGGTTGCTTGGATGGTTGATTGATGTTGCTAGGGGGTGTGGGGTTCGGCTTGGGGTTTTCTGGTAATAAGGGGTTAATGTTTGTGTCATAGGGCTCTTGTGCTTGCACAAAAGTTGTGTCTGGAAATGTCTTGGAACCTTGTTTTTGGGGAGAGAGAGAGAGGGGGGTGGGGGGTGTGGTGGGAGAGAGGGAGGGGAGGGTGAGGTTTTTGGTGCTAGCACATAGAGGCCCAATTGGGTTTGTCAGGAAGGTGCCTGCACATTGAATGCAGTTTGACGAGTGTGCTGATCCCATATGTACATATTTTATTTTTCTAATGTATATTGAATTTTTTTCAAAAAAGAAAAAAACTTTGGTTCTTGATAAAGAACTATGCCATAATATAAACTAAGACTTTTTTTTTTGTTTTTTGTTTTGAAAAGGCCAAGCCAATTATAGTACAAATGAAAAGATGTCCAGATGGGGCTCAAAACCCCCTCCCTAGGAAGAGGAGGGAAACCCCCAATGAAGGAGGAACAACAGAGAAAGCAAAATAGGGGAGGGGAATCCCCAAGTAGTTAACAAAAAATAAAAAAATTTGAGCAACCTGATGGACTATTAAAGTAGGCACCTGAGAGCCTCATATTGCATTCATAACCAAAAATCATAAAAAAAAAAACCATGAAATTTGAGACAAAAAGCCCCACAAAAATGACTAAATAATTTTGTTGATACAAACCAGTGGAATATTTTATATGTCTAACAAAACATGGGGAGAAGAAATTCAACACAAGACTTGCTTAGGTTCAGATTGAAAAAAAAGACGCAAGGAATTGAACCTGACACTTCAATTAGCTCAACATAAGCCAACATTTTTTTGAAAACATAGAACCAAAATAAGGCAGTTATCAAGGAGTTTTGAAATGAAAGAATTTGTTGTAGAAAAGAGGGGAAAGTGTGGGAGAAAGAGAAAAAGGAAACAATATGAAATGTAGGTAAAACAAGATGAAATTCTTAGACAATACCAACATAGAAAGAGGGAGAAAATAGAAAAACCAAGAAAAATTTTTCAACAACAATAAGAATAGCACTCAAGGAAATTTAGCCCAAATAATTGCATCCTAGTAATCCAGTAATGAAGCTAGGCATGAAACAATAGGAACTTCTGCAGGGAAGGCAACACCTAAAGGCTAGTTTGAAGCATGCTTTGAGAGCCCATAAGAGTAGAACAAGTTGGATGTAGGATTCTTCCCTTGTTTGAGAATTATCATCTTCCAAAATCTTTTTGTATCCCGATTTGTTTGAACTTGAACCTTGTTCTTTTTAGTTACTAGATTATTGAATCCTTGTTCTTGTTGGATCTCTCTACCTGTTGTTGCACCCTCAAGCCTAATTAATGTAGATAAGATGTAGTGTACATATGACCTTAGTACTCTATCAAATACTTTAACTGGTTTTAAAGCTTATATATATTTGTGGATGTGTCTAATGCTTCTAAGTAATATGAAAACTTTTGATTGGGTGACATAAGTAAGTTTACTATTTATTTTTAATTGTTTATTATTTTAAGTTTTAAAAATATATATTGATGAATGAGCATAGCAAAGTCTAACATTATTTTAGAATAATACAATAAAATTAATGTAATGTGCATCTGTAATACCCATTCATAGGGAGTAAGAGCTTGCACCCGAAGCCCCCTAGAAAGAATGCTAGTTGAAAGAAGAAAATGCCCAGGTGGCTTTCTTTCTACAACAATCAACTAACTAACATTAACCTATAAAACTAAAATGAAATCAACAATGCCTAGATCTAGCTCTGAACAGGTCAATCAATATTAATTTTAAGAATTAAGAGATAATTTTATAAAGAAATAGCCATAGTAAAATATTTGTGCAAGATACATTAGATTTAAAAAAATCAAACTTTTTATTATTCAACCTAGAAAGAAATATCTAATCAGGATCATTTACACATTTGTAAACCAAAGAAATGATTACAAAAGCAGATAAATTAATAATCTCATATTTGTTCAATCACATAATAATATTTTATAATTTCCAGCAACACACAAAATAAGATCATCTAAATTTAACTCTTGTAACCATTTTACCATAATCATTTAATTAAGAAATTCATATGTTCAACAACAGAGAATAAATAAATCTCAACCATAAATTAACATCCTAGGTTTTCCCCCACTCCAACTTATAGAAAGATATCAAAATTAGACTTGAGAAGGTATAGGAAAAAAAAAGTATAATTCAAGATTCAAACCCAAGATTTATGCATTCAAATGGGGAGGGTTCATCAACCAAATTCCAACCAAAATGCAAGGATTCAACAATTTTAAAACATTCACAATTATCGATGGGCCCAAGAATACTCTCACTTTCTGCCGACAGTACCAATCTTCATATCAGGGATCCTTGTCCCCTGTTGGCAATCTTTTGCCAAAAAATGCCCCAAATAGTTATGGGTGTTTTTGAATCATTACAGAAACAACTCTCATCCAAGTCATTTAGGTGTGAGAGTGCAAAGGATAGGCGGAGAGATCCAAAAAACAGTATTAAAAGTTTCAAAAATCTAAGCTTACAACAACAATCTTGATATTTTCATACAAGCATTGTGAAGGTGGTTAGACAAACAAGAAGAGAGAAGTTTGAGAAAATCAGCCCTTGCTGGCCATTATCAAACATAACAGAGATGGATCATGTTACCTCCTTGCTTAGATATCTTGTTTACTAGGAGGAATTATCAGAATATTGGATTGGTATGCGACACTTGTTTTCTTTCTCCTTGCTATCTCTTGTAGTAGCGATAGTTTTCTCTTCCTTCTCAGCCACACTCCCTATTGCTGTATCCCTTTTTTTGTTTTGCTCAACTACTTTTGCCTTATGTGTGTTTGTTTTCCTCTCCTCCTCTTCCTATTTGTAGGTGGAATAAGTGATAATGGATGGTTTCTTGTAACTGACTTCGTGGGGACTGTTCATACTTTTTGCTTTATTTTTAAAGTTCTTTCTCTCTTTTTTTCCAGCAATGGGTCATGAGTTCAATTCTCTTCATGATCACTATAAAAAAATTAATAAAATATGTATATTCACATGTTGCAGGTTCAATTCCTAAATCAACAATTTTTGATATTTCAGAATTTAGATTTTGCTAGATCTTAGATTCAATTCCTCTTGATAATTACAAAACATTTCAGCATAATATCTATCTCTTTATGATTTAGAATTGTCATAAGATGAAAGGAAAGAGTTTTCAAAATAGATTCATGATAAGGGTAGTTCAAGATACATAATCAAATAAGGCACCTTCTTTTTTAGGTTATCAACGATGTGAATTTTTCCATTATCTTATGAACCTTGAAAGGTCATCACGTGACCTTTCTACAGCCATGGAGAGGGTACTTATACTCTACTATTTTAAACTAAAAAGAGCAATGCATCACATTTAGATAAAATAAATAACAATAACAATAATAAAATATAAAGCTACGGTATTTGCACACAATATCTCTGATTCATGGGTCCAGTTCCTCCAACTTGATTCATAGGTCAGGTTCCTCAATATGAGCATTCTTTTGTATCTCAACATACCTGTTTTAACTCTTGAGGCACACCTTAGAGCATTGTCCTCTATTTTTCTTTTGTTTCTCAACATCTCTATTGAAATAGAACAGAAAATATTTTGTTTTCCCATATATTATTTATTATTATTATTTTAAAACATTCCTAGCATGTATTTTAAATCATATTTCTTATGCATAAAGTATTTAAACATTTAATCATAATACATATAAAAATCTGGTCAACAAATTTATTACTATCCCATTTAGCCATTTCCACCATAGCCCAAACAAAGCACACACACAAGTTGTCAACAAAACATGCACACAAACACACAGAAAAACTATTACAATCGTTAACACAAAAACTTAAGGAGAAGTGGTTTGTTACAACATCCATGGTTCATTTTGGAGTTTAGTTAGATTCTTTTAATTTATTAAATATTAAATTGATTAAAATATGTCAAAAACTTAAAGTTATCAAATTGTGCTCAAATTTTGTAGACCAACTTAGTTTTACATAGAGTATAGATTTATAATTAGTTTATCGATTTGAGTCCTCGAATTTGAGATTTTAATGTTAAATGATAAAAAAAGCACATTGTGGGACCATATTTTCTTTAATTTAATTGAAGTACTAATTTATAGCATGGTAGCTAGGGCATGTTTGTGTTTGTTATGACTAGCTCAACATGTGTAAAATGTTGCATGTACAAAAAGGTTAGTATTAATTCTTTTTTACTAGATAATTTATAGGAAATGTAGAAAATAGATAGAAAGCCAAAAATAAATTAGAAACACGAAAAAAACCAAAAAAAGGGGTGGGACCATAAGAAAAGTCAATATGGAATGGTGATGTATGCTTATGACATGCTTATGATGACATCTATTTAAAAATAGATGATTAGAAAAGGGACAAAGGGCTCATTTAATAGGGGACATGCAGCTCTCCTAAGTGTTGTCACTCTCACATATTTACTTCCTCATGAGAGCTTGCTTATTTAAATCAAGTAATAATGATGTTAGGAATAAAAAAAGGATTTTTAGAGTATGGATTGTCTAATCTTTACCTATTTTGTAAACTTTGTTGCACAAGTCTTTGTCCAAGTGTTGGGGTCTCCTTCATCCTACAAGTAGAGGGGGTTTGCTCTCATTTTCACCTTTTGCTGAGGGAAGACTATCCTAGTTTGAGGTATGAAGAGTAAAGGAGAGGAACATAGAAGAGATAGTGTGAGACAGCTCCTATCTTGTCTTTGGGTTGAGAATGGAGGCTGTCTTGGTGATCTTTGTGAGCTTTTGATAAAGCATAAAAGGTTGACTTTGCTACTGATGTTAGAGGCTATTGGTGGCTGATTCTAGGGTTTGTCTTTCTCTGATTTTCCTTGGGGTTTTTTGCTGCACCTTGACTTGCTGTTATGACCTGATTATTGTAGTTGTTGGTTGGACAACAATCCAAGCTTGAAGTATGTTCTTCTTCATCAACTAATCAGCCATTCATAGAGGCATGTCTTTCAAAACCATTGTTGTACTAAGTATTTATAGGTGTTTGTTATCTTGGCTTGGACAAGTAAATGTTATCTCATGAGGGCATGTGGGGTTTTTTGTGAGTTGTGAACTATGCATGGGGTCTTTCATAAGTTAGGTCTTTTTCATTTATTTTTATTTTGTTTATTGCATGCATGCATGTTTTAGGCTTATGAGTTAGCATTTTCTTTAGGTCATGCACACTTGGTATTTCACGTTTTGGCAATAATTCTTAAGGAATGCCCTTCATCATTCTATCCAAGGTTGGTGATCTCGTGTGAGCTACAAGGGCTTAGTTCTTGGAGAAGTGTTAGCCCTCACCATTTTATCCAACCTTAGTGTTCTTCGTGTCTGGGATACAAGATGTTGTAGGGTGAGAGGGACTTGGTGTGTGATAACTGGATGGCCAAAGGGTCCATTGAATAAAAGAAAGTGTACATATTGGTGATTTTTGGTATCTTCTACATATTGGAAAATGGGGTGCACATATTTTATTTTGTTGAGCATTTTTGTGATCAGTTTTTGAGGGGTTTTCAAGGAAGTTTTCATGTCCCAGTTAATTGTTAAATAGTCCTTTGTTCAAGCCTACACTTCTCTCAATGTGAAAACATGAGGCTAGAAAAAATTAATTATGAAGATTTCAAAAGTTTGGGACCATGTTAATCTTTCATGGTGTTCAAGCTTGGTGCATATAAAATTTTATTGTTTTTCCACCTTTTTATTTAATATATGAGCATATGGAAATTTACTTGTCTGCTCCAAAAATCAGAATTTCAGTTCTTTAATGATGATTGTCCCTAGTTTAGAGACTTTTTACCTTTTTTTTAATTAGCATTGTTAATCTACTGTTTATTGTTTTTCTGATTCCATAAAGTAATCATAATAATTATAATAATGATAAAAATCACCTATGGGGTTTGGTCTCTGTTTCTTATTTAAAAAAAAAACATCAAAGACTCTGTCCATCCTCTGTTTTTGGCCTGAAAAAAGAAAATACTTTTTTCTATGGCTGATAATTTATTCTCCATCATTCTGCCTTTCAAATTAAAGAAATTCTAGAGACTGAAGTTGCCTTAGGCTGAGAGAGAACATTGTGAAATCCCCACTTCCTTGAACTGCATTGATGATTAGAATTTTGGATTTGTCCTAGGCCCTCATTGTCCCCTGTACTCAAATTTATTTGCCAAAAATTCAGGTTCTACCCTCAGACTTCGTTGCCAAACTTAGAATGCCTTAAAATTGAAAAAATATTGATGGATTATCACATGTGAACATTTACCTACTGTGAATGGTTTGAGGTAGTAGCAACATTTTTCTTTGACATAAAGATGGACAAACCTAAGTGTTGTAACTCTTTTCATTGTATGATGTAAGCTAGTTCTTATATGGCATTTAAAACATACTTGAGATGCATAGTTATCTTTTTTCAATTGTATGATAAGGATAGTAAATCTTGGAACCTTGGAAATCTCCTTGGAGTAAGTCTTCTACTGCATAATGAATATTTTGTACATTTTGTCATAGTTAAGTTTTCCTTTTATGCAAAGCAAAATATCATTTATTTATTCTATTTTCAATATGTTAACCCCATTTATTTATTAGCAATTATGTTCATTTATTTGTGCAAAGTAAAGACAAACTATGTGTGATCATATATGTTTATTTGATTTCCATAAAATGAACCCATATGAATTATGATTGGAAGCCCTTTGGACCCTAGGACAAGTAGTTCACCTAAACTTACAATTAGTAATTAGGTGGATAATGCAATTGATTGGTGTGTCTTATATGAAGCATGTAGTACTTCCAGGGATCATTAACTAATCATTTCAATAATAATATATTCATCCCCATACCTTGAATGGATAAGTTGCATTGTTTATTTATTTTGCATACACCCTATCTTGAATGTGGCGATGACCATTGTTGTCCAACCCTGCTGATACATATGCTTGCTTCGACTTAATATCTTGAGCCATTGGACCCAAGGGGATTGAGTTGCACAACACCCAAAGGTTTTCAATGATGCAAGTGCTATTCATAAAGGTATATCAAGGTGTAGTTCAAAAATGATGGTTAAGCCAAGCATTGTTTGTGTACCATAGAACTTGAAAATAACCCAACTCACCCTTGGATGGTCCTCAATGTGGAAATGTAACATCACATTGCATGGGCAAATCCCCAACCACTGTTTCAAACCTATTATAGATTAAATGATCTTGTTTGGTGGAAGCATAGTGGAGAATTAGTATAACATCCAACTACATCTGTTGGTGCTCTTTGTGAAATAAAACTTAAAACAAGCGACTCACACAAATGTTTGATGTTTTCTATCTTTCTAAGTGATGGCAAGTGTTAGCCATCACCCTTGGCTATATTAGTCTTTGAGGTATCTTAGCATTACTAGAGATAGGTGATCTAAAATTGATGCATCAATCCTTAGAATTATGAGAAGTAGAGAAGTAGTAAGGTCTCAACTCATAAACTTGTTATGTCTAATGAGGAAAAGAGGCACGTAGGCCTTGTAACCAACTTATCATTATAATGAGTCATATCCTTATTGGTTGCTAGTATAAGTTGAAGTCCCTGTTTTAAGAGGATTGGATAAAAAAAATGTAGTGAATTTTGAGGGTGGTTATTAGGATCCTACATAAGATCCTTTTCCAAATTTACTTGGAAATACCTATAAATATTTGGAGTATGTTTTGGCATAAAGATTTGCTACCAATGACCAAGGGTCCCTATTTGAGGACTACCACCACTGGTAGCAAGTAGGAATATCATGGGACCATCTTGGTTGTCAAAGTCATTGAAATGATTTTCTAATATTTTACACCTTGGATAGTGGATTTTATTATTTTACAGCTTACCATTTTGACCTATAAACCTTGATGAATCCCCCAAAACTCATGACAACCTTAGTTCATATTTACCTTTTCTACAGTCTAAGCAGGATTAATGTACAAATTAAATAGTTTTCTTGTAGTAGGATGTAAAACAATCTAATAAGAGCATGTTAAATTTCAAATTGGTGTCTTATCCTATAGAATTATGGTGACCTGCATTAAAATTATAGTTGATGGCATTATCACGAAAGGAATATTACTGGCAATTTCTTTTATAGATAATCCTAAACATGAATTTTTATATGTTAATTTTCTTGAAGAATTGTTTTTAAAATTATCACATTGTTGTAAGAACTTGCTTTTAATTTCAATCTGAGTATATATGTATTTTGATGATCCAAGGATCTTACACTAATGAGATAAACTTATTTGTTTAGTAGTGTAGGCATTGCCCTAGAAAAGGCCTTGGTGTTTTATGAATGGTTTTGCATTTTTAAGAGAATCCATTTGTTCTTGATGAAAACTCAAATTTCTTTTTCAATTTCAAATTCTAGTGGAGATAGCAATGATGCTGTGGGACAATGAGGTCTCACAATTTATGCATTGTCCCAGTTCTTACTAAATTTATATATTTAGTTCAACTACTGTATTGGTGACATATTCTAATGTTTGGAGAAGAGCTGGTAACTATCATATTGACAAGCTCTTGAGGACAGATTCTGGACTCTAGGCATTTTATATGCAATGCTTATCAATTTTTTTTATGAGAATGATTTTAGGGTTGTTACAGTACATCTTCAGAATTTGATTCCATCTGATAGCAGCAAACAAACTATTTTGTCTAATGTAATATGATTAGCCTTGGAATTTTTATTTTTAAAGAGTGTGTCCTTTTACTCTCCTTTACTAACAAGGAAAAATTTTGAAAAGATTAATTTACCCAGTAAGATGGCAACCAACAAGGTATCATTTTGCTTATTCAAATAGATATTTGCCCTCTCTTTATCATTTGTCTCAGGTATTGTGTGATGTCAATTTGAGGAAAGCTTTGGATAGCTTGGGCAGAAAGGCATTGGCATGTAAAGATGCTGCCCTTGATCAAAATTATTTTAATAACAATCAACTCTAAATTTCTCCTTGCAAAAAATGATTTAGATGGCGGCATGATTGGCATACCATAGCATGTGCTGCATCACCAATCAGCACAATATTCTTGTAATGGAACTGAGAGAGTATTACAGAACCAGAGCCTTTTTTCTTTCCTTGTCTCCACAATTCTTCTGCAAAATGAGGGTTTTCTTGAAGAAGTAGGTTGCAGACATCTGGAACTTTCTCTCTGACGTTTAAATGATGAGATTTAGAATACAATCCATAATATTATCTACTTAAATAAAATCCAACAGTGAATTTATACCTCAATATTTTTTCAACAACTTCAGGAGACTCTGCATCCAGTATCTGTTCATTGAGGGTGCCACCCCAATAACTTCCATCAGCAGTATTAATTAACATCATGTTCACCTCTCGCCAACCCTTAAATAATCAATGCATAATTATTTTCAGTCGACCGAATACAACCCAAAATATAGAGGTATTCATATGATTCGGACATGAAATCTTCCTATAACATAGTATTGAAGAAAGTGAATAAACAAAATATAAAACACTGTAGTCAAATTTTATGATAATGTATGTTAATATCAGAAGTGCATACGTCTTATAAATGAGGTCTGAGAACTCACATGCACTCGATTATGCTCATGAATAAATTTTGAGCCTCTAGCTATGGAGGGACTGATATAAAATGACTTATACGATTTAGGATTTTCTTTGAAATCATACGTGATATGTGGATTCCTGCAAAAAAAAAAAAAAAATTATAATTTTGACATATGTGATAGATTTCAGTTTAAGATATATTGTAAAATTAAAATAGTTGGTTGAGTGTCCCACATTGTGGTTAATAGTCCACTGTTTAAAAGTGAGATATCAAATGGAATACGACGCTGTTTTGGAAAATCATTGCTATTATTCATGTCATCCAAAATTTAATAACTTCCTCATTTCACAATTAAAAGCTAGATTAAAAATACATTATTGGAATCAACTGGAGTAATGAAAACTGACAATGAGTTTTCATCTATACGCAGAATCTCTGATCGTGTTTTACTTGAAATGCCATCAGCTCCTACTAGAAGATCAAATTCAACTTCTAAATCACTTGTTTTCTCCATTCCTGCTTGAACCAAATCAGATCTTTAAAAGATCACTAAACTACATGAGTATCAAAGTAAAAAACATAAAAATACTTAAAAACATATAAGAATTTTACATATCATTAATTATGACAACTGAAAGAGAGATTGTATTAATGGATCATTGATGCCCCCTGCACATGGTCAGCTCCCAGAGCTGAGTTTTGTAATTGGTAAACCCTGACACAGTGGTCACGTAAAGCTCATATCTTCCTGGTGCACACATGAACAGTTTACATGAGCCAGAGGTTTGCTGTAGTCTGATTTTCAAACTTCCTCCCCACCACACTTTGAAAATTGCTGTCATCGCATTGCAAACACGATTTAACAGATGAGAGCTCTCATTCAAAAGTGGCCAATTCACCCAACCCCGTGAGCTCAGGGTGAGCTCTGATGCATGGTACAGTGAACTGTCCGTACTGGCATACTTGACTGTTAAACAGCAATAAGCTTTCCATATGCAAGGATATGAGATAACACACCTTGTCTATTATCTTGGGCATCACTGCTTTGGTTGCTACAGAAAAACCTAGCAATGTTTCTTGAGTCATCAATAGAAGAAAGTTCCCATCCAAAATGAAGATGAATATTTGAAGATCTGAGAAACAGTATTTGAAGGTGTATTAAAAAACTTTCAAACCCATCTACGGGTACGAAGTTTACTCTCTTAAGATTTGTTGCCATAAATGAATATCAAGTCATGTCATGCTGTAAGATGAGAAATTTGAAATATTTCTAGCAAAGTAACATTAGTCATGATAATGTGAAATTTACTTCACCTCCGAAGAAGGCTTCTTTGCAAATATGCTACCAATGCATTACGACCAGCGACAAAGCTTTGTATTCCAGATGCAGAATAATAATCCAATTTAATCTTGAAAACCACTCCAATAAACAAAAATTAAATAGATCTAATCAGTAAACTAACGTCAAACTAAAAGAATCAACTTTTTCAAGGAATCACATAATCTAAACGGAAGGAACATGAACTGCCAAAAATGTATGACCTGCAAGAGAGGAATGGTGAGAAAAAGGGAATAATGAATAATGAATAAAATTAAAAATTCACAAATGGATAACCAAAAACATGCCTCCTAATTGTAATGTGCAAAAAAGGAAAAGATGTCTTTGAATAGAAAATACATTTAAATTTCAAGGGTACTTCAATCAACAACAACATACTTCTCCAAATTTTTTAATAATCAAAATGACTGCTTTCTAGCACAAAAGGTTAGTCCATGAATTCACCATTTAATAGAGAGACGAAAAGTCTCCCTTATACTAGGATCTTAGAAAGGAGATTGTTAATTGATTAATTATTTAGCAATATCGTTTCATGGGAGAGCGCTTCCAGAAATATTTCCTCGTTTCTCATGCTTATGGAATGTAAACATGTTCCAAACATCTATGGAACGCATACCAGACATTTTTAAGAAAAATGAAATAAAAAGTTATAATGCATTAAAAAAACACACCTTAAAACTCTCAGTACAGCCATTGATATCTTAAAGGTTTTAGTACATAAGAAGTTGTTTGTAAATATTCTGTCTCAGTTAGTTTTATAAATAGTATATTTTCATCTCCTTTATAGTTCTTGTTACTTACAAAATGAGAACAGGCAAACATTAGTATTGGCTCTTAGTGATTAGAAATTTTTCTGCCCTTCTATTAATTTTAACTATATTTTGTAGGTTACTATGTAAATATAAATTTCTCAAAAATTCTATTTATGTATTTCACATTCCACATGCATCTGGCTTTGCTCCAACAAAAAAGCCCTCATTTCCATACTTGTTTTGTTCGTGTTCCCATGTTTCCAAATCATCTGAAACATAGGTTAGCAACTTGTTTATAGTTCTTGAGTCCTTAACAATCATTCATGAGTCAAATTCAACAATTTGTATCTTAAACTCATGTATACACAATTTCCTTCTTTAGGAATTTTCTGAGTTGCCCTTGTACACAAGACTAGGCTCATTTGAACATGTAATCATGTCTTAATATGCCAACCTGAATTCTTGAACTACCAATCCATACGTAGCCTATTCTTAGTGGATTCTAGGTCCACATAGCTTGTGGTTTGCATTTTTCAACTTACAAATCCCATCCAATAACTCTGACATTTGTCAATCAACACTTCTTTGGCATTTGGACACTTTTACTCCTTGGTCCTTTCTTCACAACCAAAACTCATCAATTTGTAAGCTCCTTGTTCACATACACAACCTACAAACTCATCATCCAAATATGATTTTTAGTCATTGTTGCTTGTCGTAAGTTCCTTGTTCTCAAATCTCATGACATTGTCTTGCTACTTAGTGCTTCATTCTTCCAATTCCTCTAACTTTTCCTCCATGGGTTCTGTTTGACTTCTTCCTTAGTAGTTGTAGATTGAGGAATCATGACTATGTCTCTCTTGATGGAAGCTAAACCAAATTGAACTTCTTCTATAGTATTATGATCAAACACCTTGATTGCAGTAAAAAAAAAACCAGTCAATGAATACAACTGGAGCTCACACAGAGCTCCAACTGAATATAGAAATTTAGCAACGACCGTAATCAAGCTCCCGAACCTGAATCATGGATTTGTTCCACCTAACACCTTATTCACAACCTTGTGACAATTTACAAGAGCCCTTCTTGCCCAACCACACTTTATTCCCCATTAATTCACAAGAAACAAAGTTTTCAATGTTGGCCAAGAGATTTGATTATGGTGATCTCAGCAATCTATGAGTGCTAAGTATATGATAGTCATATCCCTGTATGGCTCCACAAGACTATCCATGCTAACCCACATCTTGTTTTTTACTTCTTTAAAGTACTCTATGGTTATGAATGCACTCTCAAAATAGTACTTTGCATGATCATGTAGATCAACCATGGAAAATACAAACTATAATCCTTGAACAAATATCAAATCATTCTTCAATAAGTTCGAATAAATAACTTTTGCCTCTGAACCTCATGGTCAAACTCCCATCATTGTAGCTTTCTATTGTAGTAAGAATTTCTCCAGTAGACAATAATCCAAAGCTTGGAAAATTCAAAGCAGTATACCTTTGAAATCCTAGTTGCATAAGTCGCTCACATACATGCAAATTTGAAGTAACAACATACAAATTTCTATAAATGGTAATAGAACAAGGTCAATAGCTCTTCTTGTAGCAAAATGCATTGTTGGAAGCTCATATTCTTCATGCTTTTTGAGAACAACATCAAAGTTGATCCATCTCATATCTTCAACTCCTTCCTTCTTGACTTTCAACACTCCCACTCATGAAATGCTCATGCCTGCCATTTCTATATCTTCTCTACAACAGACTTCTAGAATTCCTTTATTAACTGTGTGCTTCACAAAACCCTAATTGCTCTCTCGATTTCAATTGCAAAATGCTGAATGTGCGAATTGGGGGTGAATTGTGTACATTAAATACAGTTTTATCACCTCTTTCATGGGTTATTTTTTTAATGGGTTTGTATTTTATTATTGTTTTACAACTTTGTTAGATGAATATAATAAAAATCTTTTCAAGATCAATGCATTTGGACTAAAAATACACCAGACATAATTTTCGTTCAATTTACAAATAGGGTCAATGGAAGTATCTTCATGAGTTAGAAGACCCTATTATAACCACCTCCTCTTGAGTTGTAATTGTTTCTCTTAGGTATACCATGTTGATGTCATGGCTTCTTCATATTGTAACCTAGCCCTCCATTATTTTGTGTTATTTGGAACAACATTCTTCCACAACTCTTCATTCTTAACTTCTATAGTGCATACATTCTTAATCTTCTTCTTCTTCTTCTTCTTCTTTTGAGACTATGTTTGGGATTATATTACAAAAGAAAAAAGGAGAAATTGTGCCATCAAAATGTTGTATACATTGCAAAAGAAAGGGGGCCCCACGCTTGTGGGGAAAGCTCCCCCAAGACACCCAAGACTTGCCAAACTGCTGGCACTTCAAAACGAGATTTCAAAACTAACAACAACACAACAAGCCTAACCTAGGAAACAACAACAACAACCAAAAAATGGCCCCTAAGAAACCCCACAAAATCCCAACAAACAAGGGGCCCGATAGTCTCTCCTTGGCCCCCCAAGGACCTGCTACTGTCTCTTAGGAAAATTTTGACAAGAGCAATCCAAAATTTCCTGATTGTGGATTTCATTTAGCACCTCCTAGTGATGCTCTGAGTCAACAAAGGCTGCCGCTCCTCAGAAATCCTTGAAAGCAGCCTCTTTCTTAGCATGCTTTGCCGCCAAGCCCTTCCCATCAGGATGCAACAGAAAGGAGGACCAATGGATATGTCAGCAGAGAGCCGACCACAAACACTCTCTATTAACATTCTTAATCTTCTTTTGCAACTTACAGATTGAGTCAATTTTGTCCTCAATTCTCCCAAACATGTACATAATATACTCCAGTCGGTGCTCAATCAGTGACATAACTTGACATTATTGATTCCTTTGATTTGTTGTGTCTTGTAAAATGGTATTGATCATAGACGGATTATTTATCATCTGCTCACAAGCTTTCTCCATTTTGCAAATGTTCCTTGATTTTCTTAGCTCCTCTATTTTGATTTACAACTCATCCTATTTTTGCCTGTGGGTGTTATCATCTACTTTTCAAATCTCCAACACCTTACTTAATCATTTGGCAGTTATCTCCTTGCCAATTGTAACTTTCATTTGTTTCATGGTTTTTTTCAGCTTTGATACAATGTTAAAGTTTGGTTTTACATGATCATTAAGACCGTTAGGATTTTGAAATAAGCAACTGCACGGTGAACATTGGAGGAGCGGGGCCCATGGGGAGCACGAGGCACACTGGAGGAGACGCCATGAGCATGGATGCTGGTAGCGGGCTCTCTATAGACAGAGGGTCTGGGTAGGTGCCACGGGGGTCTAGGGCATGTGAAGGTAGAGGCGTTTGTGGCTAGGGGAGACCTGTTTTTTTCCTTTGGGGGAGGGGTGTTGTGGCATCGTTTGAGAAGACAAGGGTCATTAAAGCCTGTTCTCGAGAAGGGGGTGCTATGTAGTTAAAAATTGGGCAACTACATGTTGAAGCTGTGTGCATTTTGGAGCGTAGTTTGATGGGTATGTTTGTGTTGGAAGGTGTGTAACCTTAGTTGGACCTTATTCGACAATGGGCCCGCACAACCTGGGAGCTGGATAGTGTGCAGGTTCATAGTCTAGCTAGTGGTAGACCACTATTCATTTTCTAAACAGAAGAGGCTAGGGAGCATGTTCTTTTGGGCAGACCATGGTTCTATGGGGCATAGGGTCTAGCGCTAGCGCCACAGAGGCCAAGGGCCACCAAGACGTGAATCTTTTCGCTAGGGCATCGGTTTGGGTATGGATCTTTGATTTACCTTTAGAGTTGTGGTCGCTAGGGTTTTTGAAGTTGATTGCCCAACTTTTTGGAGAATTCAGAAAGTTTGACAATGTTACCGATTCAATGGAAAGAATGGGCCACGCTTGTTTCTGTGCCTGGTGATCCTTGGGGTTGGAGGACAAGGTCAGTAAGGTGACCCTCAACCTGCCTTTTGGAGTCGAGAAGATTCAAGTTCAGTTTGAAAACATGTTGACCGGTGAGCCTTATGTGAAGGATAGGTTTGCCTTGGAGGAAGCTAAGTTTTAGGGGTGTCAAGTTTGTGGTAAGGGTCACCCTACGGTAGATCATTGGGCTTGTCCAGAGGATCCTTTGCCAAAGTAGACATGTGGGTGGAGCTTGGTCGGCTGAAAGGACCAGGGGATTAAGAGGAGGGGGGGTAGGGGCACAGGTTGGCTCAATGCCTCTGGTGAAGCTGGTGGCACTGAGAGATAGGGTGATTTTGTTGGAGCTTGCCCAAGGGACGCCCGTTGGGGGTGCTAGGCTAGAGCCAATTGCATCAAATACTAGGGTTGAGGAGGATAGAATGGCCAAGATAGGGCTAGAGATGTTGGTTAAGGGTGGTTTTGGTTTTTTTTGGGGGGGGGGGGGAGTCGTCAACTTCCACAAAGCCAAGTCTAGTGGTGGTTCTGCCTTTGTTGCATGTGTGGGTGGACGTAGTTCGGGGGTCGCCATACCCCAAAATGGTTGACATTTTGCAAGCACAAAAAGAGGCATAGGCAAAAAGAATTGGGGGGAATCTTGCCGATGATCGAGGAGGAACATGGAGGCGTTGTTGTGTCGACATAAGTGAGTAGGGTTGGCCAACCACTATCGTCCATTGCCCGAAGTAGGATCACTTAGGCTGAGATTGATTTGCAGTTGCAGAGGACCTTGAAGGAGGTGTATTGAAAGCGGGCACCTACTAGACAATGAAGATCTTCTCTTGGAATTGTCAGGGATAGGGTACCCTATACAAACAAAATACCCTTAGAGAGTTGGTTCGTTGGGAGAGTTGTGATGTTGTTTGCCTACAAGAGACTAAACTCTTGATGTCGGAGGCTCACTTCTTGTAGTGGGCAGGATGGCAAACTTAGATGGTGCCTTGCGTGGGAAGAGTCGGGGGCTTGACACTATTGGCGTGGGCACAGTTCAAGACAATTGATTCCTCATGATGGAGTATCACGATTTGGATGGAGGCAACTGATATCTAGCTTACAAATTTCTATGGCCCCCAGAAATGGGAGGAGCGGTTGGGGGAGTTGTGATGGTTGGCGACTTTGGTCGACTGCTAGCAATGAATTATTATTGGGAACTTCAACCAACGTATTTACTACTGGGAGAAGTCTGGTAGTGATTTGGTTGAGCTGGCAGGAAGTAATCAGGTGCTATACTTTTTGCAGGAGAACAAGCTGGTGGATATGGAAATTGCAAGATGCCAATTTACTTGGAACAACTGAGGCATTGGGGGTGAACAAGTGTTATCTAGGATTGATTGGGTGTGGGTCAACACACATCTCATGTTGGAGGTTGATATCGGGGGTGGAGGGGAAGGAGTGGTGTGCATCTAACTATAGGTCTCTTTGCTGTCTTGTGGGTGATTTGGGAAGGCCTAAGGCTTTGGTGTTTCAGTTCAAGAGAGCTTGGTTAACCAAGCCTTGGCTAAGACCGATGGTTGAGAGGATCTAGGTGGACTATAGGCTTGGTCATGATCCTTGTGAGTTTTTGAAGCAAGGGCTAGCATGTCTCAAGCAAGCCCTATGGGTGATGAGTGTGGAGGAAAGGTTCCCTTTATGCAAAGAGAAGATGGAACTCCTACGTTGATTAGCTATTTTACAGGGGTAGTAGGAGCTGGGGGAAGAGGTGCACTAGGAGGAGCAGTTGATGTTGGCGGAGCTTCAAGAACTGGACACTGAAGAGCAAATTTATTGAAAATAGTAGGCTAGAAACACGTGGCTACTAGAGGGGGATCGACACACATGTTTCTTCTTTGCTGTGGCTAAGGTGAATCGGGCAATGAAAGAGGTGAAGTTGCACCTTGATGAGTGTATGATGATGGAGCCTCATGAGGTGACCCAGGTTGTCTAGCAATTTTGGGCTAATATTTGGGCCTATCAATAGACCGAGCTTGTCTTGGTGCTAGTGGAGACTATCTTGGGGGCTGCAGAGAATTAGTTAATATTAGCACCATTCACACAATAGGACCTTTAGGAGGCAATGAACTCCATGAGAAGTGACCGTGTGTTGGGGCCTAATGGTTGGCCAGTTGAGCTCTTTAGGGAGTATGTGGATGTTATGAGACTAAACATTTTAGATGCCTTTAATCGGATGCTGCGGCAACAATAGGTACGAAATGAAATTAATTGTTCGCAGATTGTGCTCATTCCCAAAGTTATGGAGCCTTTGGATCCCTTGTAGTTTTGTCCTATCGATGTCTTAAACATGCTACTTAGGATGTTTACTAAAATGCTGGTGCATTGCCTTACTCTGCTCATGCCTAGACTAGTGGGAACAATCATACAAGGTTTGTGAAAGGGCGATACATTCAAGACCAAATTATCTTGCTACAGGAAGTGATGCACTCAATACAACATGTTGGATACCTAGGCATGTGTGTCAAATTGGATATTCGAAAAACATATGACACTATTAGTTGGGATGTGTTGGTAGAGATTATGAGACGGAAAGGGTTTGATCCGAGGTTTATTGTGCGATGTATTCAAATTCAGGCATCTAGCGCTTACTCATTTGACATTGATGGTAGGCTATAGGGATTTTCCTCCCCTAGGAGGGGCCTTCAGCAAGGAGATCCCCTTTCGCCGTACTTGTTCATGTTAGCAATGGATATGCTGCAGGATTATTATAAAGTTGAGGGGGTGCAGGGGCTAAATGTTGCTAGGATTGATTACTTGACTGAGCACTATGTTGATGATACGATGATTTTCACATGGGCATCTATGCCACAAGCGCAAGCCATACTTTGGCCATTGGATCAGATGGAGCAAGAGGTTGGGCTGGCTGTGAATCAGGACAGAAGTACAGTGCACTTGTCACAGATGTCCTGTCAGCTTCAAGGGAAGATCTTGCAACGATTGGGGATGATGGCTAGAACAGATAAGGAGAAGTACCTTGGCCTCCCCATGTTTGAGTGGAACTATAAACAGACTTAGAAGTCCCTAATTCAATGCTTGCGGCAATAGGTTGATCATTGGACTATGTAGTTCTTGACTAGGAAGGGGAAGATGATCTTGGCCAATGCAGTGCTACTAGCAATGGCTAGGTACACTGTGCTAGTGGTAGCACCTCTAGTCAAGGTGGTGGAGAAAGTGGATCAAGTGATTTAAGGGTTTCTATGGCCTTGGCGGGATGGGGGTGGGGGGTGGGGGGTGTGTTGGAAGAGGAGGAAGGTGGCTGGAAGCTGCACATGGTGAATTGGAATATGGTTGCCAGATCATGGGAGGCTGAGGAACTTGGTGTGTTCAAATTTCAGGACGTCATCATGATGGGATATCAAGAGTTGGCCAATTGACTATTGCAGGCTTCAACTCCGATAGCGCCTGGATTTAAATAATGTGGGCAAAGTACACATGGTGGGAGGTGGATAGAACTAACTCCATCATTTGGAAGACACTATGCATCCATGCTATTAAAATGACAGTTGATGATTTAGTTGGAAAGCCTTTATGTGAAGGAATTAAAAGAAAGTTCCCGGTTGTGGGGTTGGAGTATGTTGTGGAAAGGATGGCTCCCGGAAAAAATGAAAGTTTTCCTTTGGCTTATTTAACCATAACGCACTGCCAGTTAGGGCTATCTTAAGGAATCAGGGGCTTCAAATTGTGAACACCTGTCTGTTATGCTCAAGGTTGCTTGAGACTATGGCATTTTTTGTACAAGTGCGAGGTATCGAAGGAGTTATGGCAGTGCCTTGCATGTGCTATGGCCTTGCATGAGCAGATTCTCAGCAATGATTCTATGGGGGTTGCACTTTGGGTTTTGTGGCCCGCAATGAACGCGTACATGTTCAGGAGTGCACGGGTGTTGGATTTGTGGCGGCTTGTGGAGTAGGGGTTGGGCCTATGGTGGCATGTGATGGTCGCAATGGGACAAATGCCCACTTTTGAACTTGAATGCGCACGCTTTTGGGAAAATAGGAAGCTTTGGGCACTAGTCCAAAGGGTGGGATGGGCAGACGTCATTTAGTTACTTAGGGGGAACCCTGATTTAGTGGGTGAGGCTTTTTTCAAAAATTGGCAGGGGGATGGCATTTCGTATCAGGGGACCCACATCCAGCTCACGGAGAAGGCATTGGCCGCTTGCCTGGGGGTTCCAAGTTTTGGTGAGGTGGTGTTGTTGTTCGGTTGTGGATTTCATGATGCCCAAATTTTCTTCCCTGGTGCAATCCTGAAAACCACTAGTGGGTAGATTCCTAAGACGGCGTTGTCAATTTTCTAGCAAGAGGCAATGGAGCTAGTGGACCATTACTTTGTCCACTTTGGCAATGCGTCAAAGCTCCAAGGTATTCACTTTGTTTTTTTCAAGTGTTTAAAGTTGGGGTGGATGGTGAATTTGCCTAAGTTTTTTCTGGCATCTTGGCAGTTGCAGCAGCGGGGGTGTCACTCGAGGTTAATCCTTGTGTTGTGGAGAGTTGCGATTCTAGCTAGTCCTAAACCTATGAGACCCAAGCCTTGACTTGTTTATCACTGAAGGGAAAAGCCCCAAGTGGAGGTGGGGAAAAGGTCTAAGGCGGTTCCTGAAAATGACCAAGAGAAAAGGGGGGTGGTGCTAGGGTCAAATCTAGTGGACTTGCTAAAGGAGGCGCAGGCTCAAATCAAGCAACTATAGGAAGAGAAGGAAAGGTTGGTGCTTGCGATGGCCCAGGCTAGCGATCTTGTGGTAGTGGAGAAGGTTGTAGAAGAAGCATGTAGAGCAGAGCACTACATGTGGGAGGCATGGGAGTAGGAGTTCCAACGGTGGCTGAGTGTCGAGGAGTAGCAGACGCAGGATCAGGAAAAGGAGTTTTGCCATAGCTAGGACTTGAAGGAGTCAGCCCTACGGGCCACTCTTCAAGATTCGCTTTGGGAGCAGCTGCGGTATGAACTAAGTGATAAATCGATTTTTACATGGCTATGATATCAAGCATTCGATATCAAAGCCGCAATATCAGATCCCCAATATTGGGGCACAAGCTATGATGTCAGATATCCAATATCATGGACATGTGCAGGCCTATAAATACGACACTTAAGGTGCATGGTCCAAACAACAATTTCATTCCACCTTAGCAAAACTCTGTCAATTTGTTTTCTTGAGTTTAGTACTTAGCACTTAGCATTGTATGCCTGCACTGTGATGTGAAGTGATTGTATGGAGTTTTGATTCAAGCATCTTGTACTTGGACACAAGTGTGAACGGAAATAAAGATCGAGATGACTTTTCACCATTGCAACATCCACTTAGTTTCTTTACTGTTTACCTAGAATAACGTTCACTATTTTCACTTAGCCTAATAATTACTATTTTCTTAGTTACTATTTACTTTTCCATGAACTTTACTTTCACTATTGTTAAGTGGAATGAATATGATTGATTCTGAGTGTAAAGTGTGATTGTTTGATAACCCAATAGTACTATTGCTTGGTTCACCCAGTAGTGAGGTCCTTGGTAACCCTAGTAATGATTACATAAGTCCAAGACATGTGCAAAGAGTCAGGAACAAATGTCCATTGCTTAGGCTAGACTAGATTCATTTGTTGTTTACTTAGACTTAGAAACTACTTTCACTTACCTTATGTTTACTAAGAGTAATATGGCCAAAGCAACATTAGTTATCATACACCTCACTGTGAGTTAAACCATATACATCGATTTTACTAACTCACGTGGGAGGACAACAATCACACACTCAAACCAATTACTAGCATAATCACATTTCTTTGTCTACGAAATTCGACCAAGCTACATGTGAACACTCGTATCTCATATGGTTGGGTGTTGGACTACTCCATCACTCACGAACTCAAACCAATTACTAGCATAATCACATTGCCTTGTCTATGGAATTTAACCGGGCTACGTGTGAACACTCATATCTTGTATGGTTGGGTGTTAGACTACTCCACCACTCATCATTGGCTCTATTGCCAGGGACAAGTCAATGTATGCTTAGTAACTGATTTTCTAAAGTTCGGTGTATCAAAAACCCAAAGTCAAAATCTTAATCTTTTTAATAACACCAAATAAGTTATGCACACTTAACTAACGTCTTAAGCCACAAACATGGCCTCAAACAAAGATACATCACCACCTGCCAAGGAGACAAGAAGAAGTAATGACAAAATCATTGATGAAGAAGAATGGGAGATGCCAATGTAAACAAGAATCACTTATGCTCACATTGATCCTTATCATCCAGACTTCACTTTCATCTTTCATCAGGACAATCAAATGAGGTGGAGGGACATGCAAGGCAACATAGTCCTACCTCCAGAACATGTAGCACTTAACATGCTCAAAATTGCCTTAAGGGAAATGCATTTGAACCAGATCCAGGAAGGGTATCATGTGACTCAGCACATGACAAGGCCCTATGAATCCACATAGGAGCAGATGAGAAGAGATGCTGCCAAGAAGATCAAACATGTACACAGTAGAGGGAAGTAGGTTAACACTTCTATTGTTTTGGAAAAACTTGATACTGAAGCATTTATTTCAGAGCAACTCCACCAAAACCATGAAAAGCCTTCAAAAACACCTGTCATCAAACTTAAGGAACCTATCAAAGCCCAACTTCATTTCACTCTAGCAGAGACACTTATGGGAGAGGCTACTAACTCAAGGTATAAGCATGACTCAAGGCCAAGGGTTCCTGAAAAATCTTACAAAGAAGCATACAAGAGTCATGGAAGGAGAACAAGCCGACATCATTCTCCTACTATCTCATCTACCTCATCACGATCGTTGGTGGACTTTGATAGAAGACGACACAAGTATTGGGACTATTATAGAAAAGAAAAGAGGATTCATGACCATCATGACCGATATTCAAGACACTCTAATACAAAAGATGAAGAATATGAATGAAGGAGACGAAGAGATCAAAGAGAGGATCAAGAAAGGTATGAGCATAGAAGGGGTCACTGCTACAACAGAGCATACAATCCTAACCACAATGATGAACCTCTCATGACAACTCGAAGCATGATAAGCATTCAGGAGGCTGTCCACGTACCAACCAAGCACGTGAGGAATAGCCAAATCAAATGGCTAGATATGAACAACATGCCAAGATTTGAAGGTGGCTATAACGCTGATCTACAACATCACTTTCAAGCTTTCCACAATGCCTGCGTCCTACAAAATATCAAAAGTGATTGGCAAAATTTAAAGCTATTTCCTAAAACACTTGGAAAGGAGGCAGAGAGCTGGTACAGGTCATTGGAACTTGAATCAATCAAACATTAGATTACCATGCTCGAACTCTTCAACGATAAATATCAAAACTTATTCATGAGTGTTCAACTTAAGAAAACAAATCCAAGGATGGAAGCAAGGGACTTATGAGACCCTTGATGCAACAATGGGCAAATACTATTCACTATTGCACAAATGCCCAGGCCACAAATTTTCACCAAGGAAATAGCTCAAACACATTGTAGATGGGTGATGGAGCAAAACTAGAAAAACTCTTGGGGTTTACACCCAAGGTAGGTTATCAAAAATGACCGCCCATCACATTCAAAGACTAATTGACCAAGTAGCAAAGGAGGAAGGTGAGCTAAGAAAAAGGGAATCAGCTGAAAAATGCAATAGAGATCCATCAATCAGAAAGAGAGATGCACGAGTCTACGATACACAAGAGGAGGAAACCTTGGATCAGGTTATCCAGAAAAAGACTCTACCGATCCAAAAATTTGTAAGTGACATTGCACCCAAAGTAGAGAAATTGTGGGATTTTGTTGATGAGAAATTTACAAATGCATTAAAGATTGTGGAGGAAAGAACCAAGCAAGCCTTTGGAAAAGGCAAAGACAAGAGGGAAAAGGAAGAATTTGGATGGAAAAGCAAAGTTGCTTCAGTGGTTGAGTGCTCAGACACTAGCTCCATAGATGAGGAAGGTTGCATTGTGTGTTAGTACGCACATGCTAAGGGGTGTTGCCTAGTCATGACACATCTACACGAGATAGGATCATATGCACTTAATTCCAAATTTGTTAAAAGACAAATGCCCAAACAGTTACCTCCCAAACAGTTACCTTATCCTCAAGGTAACTACCGACAGAACCTCCAACCAATGTATTATCCTAGTGGAGCTTTGCCATAGTTGCAAGAGCACTATTATCAATAGTGGCAACAACCTTAATCGTGGGCTATGCCACCACCTCGCCAACAATATCCATACAGATAGCTAGATCCATATGGATATTTTGTTCAACATCTAGCATCACCTAGTAATGTAGTTGTTTAGACCCCACAGTACTATCCAACATAATACCAACTCAAACTCACATGTGCATCCACCAACAACTGGTCATTCTAATCAACACCTAAATCCTCTACCACCAGTGCCACCTCCTATTATGTAGGGGGAATTGCTATTACAACCACAACAAAAGAGTGCTACCAAGGTAGTTAATATGCATGAGGAGATGGTTACCTACAAGTCTCAACCCAAGAAATGACTGTTCTTCAAAATGAGTCCAGAAAAGACTCAATGGATGGGAAACACGTCTACTTCCACCCCATCTACATCAAGTCCTTACCAACACAACAAGCTTCCAACTTCATCACGATCAGATGTCACAACTATTATGCTCACTCAAAAAATAACTCATTGGATTAAGGCAAGGGCTCTCCCATAGAAGAGAACTAATCCAGGAAGTCCCTTAGTTTATCTCCAAATAACAAGACAAAAACCATGCAAAGCTCTACTGGATTCTAGGTTTGGAGTAAATCTGATATCTCAAGACATGTATCAGGCTTAGAACCTATCACCACTAAATAAAAGTAACATTCACTTAGAGCTTGCAAACTAGTCAATCATAGTTCCACTTGGACAAGTGGATGTGATTACTACCATTAGTGGTTGGTCTTACCTTACTGATTTTCTAGTTATTCACATGGGCAAAAACAAGAGAGAATTTCCAATTATCATGGGAAGAGATTGGCTTAGCACTATGGACGCTAAGCTTGGAATTCATGATTTGTCCTTGAAAATTTCCAAGGAAGATGAGGCCAAAATCATACAAAGACAAAGAGTTTCATGTATCACATACAGCAATAACAGGTGCAATTGCATGCAAAGAATCTGGGTTATTAAACGAGAGGAGACTAAGACATGCAATAGATGTGTTGAAACAAGATGTGTGCAAAATTGTCTGTATGTAGTAGCCACCCAACAAGAGGGCACCCAATGGCTGATTACAAGTGAAGAAACTCAATTCGATAAGTACATGGAACTTGAAGAGCAAATCATTAGTACCTATATAGCAGAAATAGATAAATTAGAACAACTAAGGAAAGGACACTACTACCCTTGAAACGAATGAGAAGAAGAAACAAACTGAGGACACTTGGAGATCCCAAACACAATGGAACTAGAACTGCTAGAATTGAAAGCCCTATCAACAACATTAGAATATGCATTTTGAACAACAAGAAGCCAGTCATTATCAATGCCAACCTCAACAAAGAACAAAAAAGGAAACTACTGGAAGTACTTAACAAATGGCCTACAACGTTCGCGTGGTCTTATGATGAGATCATGAGAAGTGATCCATGAATTTGTCAACACCAAATTTATAGTAATCCTACAGTCAAACCAAAACGCCAACCTTAACAAAGGCTCAATCATAAACTCAAGGAGGTAGTCAAACAAGAATTGGAAAAGTTGCTAAAGGCAAGATTCATCTATCCCATTGCAAATAGTAAATGGATAAATCCTTTAGTGATAATTCCAAAAAAAGGAGACAAATGAAGCATCTGCATTGACTTCTAGATGTTGAACTCAACCACATTTAAGGATCACTTCCCACTACCATTTGTTGATTAGGTCATGGACACAATTTCAGGACATGAGTATTACAGTTTTCTAGATGGGTACAACAAATACAATCAAATTTGCATTTCTCCTGAAGACCAAGAGAAAACCACGTTCACCAATCCATGGGAAATGTTTGCTTACAGACAGATGCCTTTCAATCTTTGCAATGCACCAACAACCTTCTAGAGACTAGTTTTAAGTATCTTCCATAAGCAAATAGGCAATGGTGTTTAAGTCTTTATGGATGACTTTTCCGCATACGGGCTAGATTTCAAACAAGCATTGGACTGGTTGGAGCAGGTACTTAAAAGATGTGTTGAAACCAATCCGAAGCTCAACTGGCATAAAAGCCATCTCATGGTCCAAGAAGGCATAGTGTTGGGACATAAAATCTTCTAGAAGGATATAGAGGTAGATCCCAAAAAGATTAGAGTCATCCAAAACATCACTCAATGGCCACAAACAATGAAAGATGTAAGATCCTTTCTAGGCCATACAAGATACTATAGGAGATTTATTGAAAACATTTCAAAGATAGCCAAACTGCTTGTAAAACTCATGAAGAAGGATGCATCTTTCGAGTGGACTAAGTCATGTGAAATGGCATTCGAAGCTTTGAAGCAAAAATTAGTAGAAACACCAATCCTCCAAGCTCCAAATAGGTCAAGACCTTTTCATATCATGATTGATGCTTCCAACTATGCACTTGGTGTAGTACTAACCCAACTTGATGATCAAAAGAGACCATACGACATACACTATGCCAACAAGAGCATCACCGAAGCATAATTAAATTACACAACTAAAAAGGAGCTGATGGTCGTGATGTACGCACTTGAAAAATTCAGACATTACGTGCTCGGTTACCAAATCTATGTCGACATCGATCATAGTGCCATCCGATTTTTTATTAACAAGCCAATTGTTAGTCCTAGAGTGATAAGATGGCTTGTGATTCTTCAAGAGTTTGACATCACAATGATTGATAAGAAAGGGACAGAAAACATAGTAGCTAATCATTTATCAAGCTTGAAATGGGATTTAGACAATTGACTAGAACCTTTATCAGACCAATTCCTCTACAAGGATTTGTTTGCTATAATAGTAAAGGCTGTAGATTCAACACAAAAGCCATGGACTACAAAGTACTTGACTTATCTAACAACACAAGAGCTTCTTGTTGAATGGAGTAGAAAACAACATGAACAATTCCTTCACAAAGCAAAACGTTACATGGAAATCAATGTCAATTTGTACAAGATCTATGCAGATGGGCTCCTTAGATGTTGTGTGCTAGACCATGACCAGTAGAGAGTTTCATAGGATGCCCATGAAGGCCCATGTGGTGACCACTATGTAGGGTGCAGAACAACACTCAAACTATTGATGGAAGGCTACTTTTGGCCTACTTTATTAAGAGATGCCCACATTTTTGCACAATATTGTGAACATTGCCAAAGAGATGGAGGAATTATGGTCAGATATGAAGGGCCACAACACTAGATATAGCCATTGGAGCCTTTTGATATATGGGGTATTGATTTTATGGGGCCCATTCAACCAATGTCAAACGGAAAAGTGTATATTATTGTCATTGTGGATTACTGCACAAAGTGGGCAAAGGCAGCAGTAGTGAAGGACTGTACAGAAAAAATAGCTGCCAAGTTTTTTTAACATGTGGTGAACAGATTTGGAGTGCCAAGAATGCTTATATTAGATAATGGGACCCACTTCATTGGTGCTACCTTTAGGAAACTCATGCAACAACTTGGGGTTAACCATAAACTAACAACACCATATCATCCCCAAACAAATGATCAAGCTGAAGTCACTAACTATGGAATTACTAGAATACTCACTAGGACAGTCAGCAAGTTTCGACGGGATTGAAGTATGAAATTACACAATTCTCTATGGGCCTATAGGACATCCTAGAAACTACCTATAAGGTACACACCATATGAGTTAGTCTATGGCAAGTTGCCAATGCTCCCAATCCAGGCAGAACTTCACACTTTAGCTACTGGTAGTGAACTTGACCTTAATCTAAGTTTAGCTAAGAAGCAATGTCTAATGCACCTAAATTTGCTAGATGAGAATCGGCTAGTAGCACTTATGGGTAGTGAAGTCCATAAGTATTACTCCAAACTTAGGCATGATTCACAGATAAGGAATGTAACCATACAATCGGTGACAAGGTCCTTTATTATAATCCTAGTCATTTACCCCAACAAGCTAAATTTTAGACACTTTGGGAGGGACCATACATTATGCACGTCAATTATCCATTTGGTGCCTTACATATCCACCACCCATCCAATCTACATAAGCTTATCCTTGTTAATATCCAACAAGTCAAGCCATATTATGAATACTCCAAGGAATCTACCCAACCTCACCATCAATCCTCTGCTTGTTTGATCTTCCATTTAACTGATCTTAATAATAGTCATGGGGGAGTCAATTTAAAGCCATACTGAAGTTTTTCATTTTCTTTTATTTTTCACACTCTTTAATATTTTCTTATTCTTTAATACTTTTCATTTTTTAAATTTTTGGCATTCTTTTACATTTTTTCAATTCTTTGACATTTTTTATTCTTTTAACATTTTTCAATAATTACTATCTTTTTCATTTCTTTCATACTTTGTTTTCAAACCCTTTGTAAATAATTTTACTTACCAATAAGACACATTACAAATAAAGGCAAGATGTAGTCCAATAAGATGAAGATTTCTTTATGTTATCAAGTAAGTCATAAGGGATTGATTATTTAAACAATGAGCCCACATCATCCATCCACCCATTCCATTAATAAGAGGTTTTTACCATGGTCATAATGATATTCTTTTCTATCATACAACTAAGAATAAACTTGTGATCATTATGCTTGGACAGAAAAGTGAAGAACCAAGTGTGAATGTAAGGGGTGTGACATCAAAAGGATTTGTGGATTCTTTCTGGATTATGATTGTGAGTTCTACCATGTTGCTAAGGCTGTATTGTATCTTTGTAGATCTAATAAAAAATGGGAGTAAGAGTAAAATAAGTGCTACCTTCAAAGGTTGACACAAATAAAAATAAAAAGAACACAAAATAAATTTCTGGGGGTCCCACTAGAAAAACATGTTACCCATGCCTGAAGGTGGGTAGCTTCTCAGAAATCTAAAAAATAAACAACGTGCCATAAATAAACTCCTCCCTTGGACAATACGCCAAGTGACAATACTCCTTGCAACATTGATAGTCTTA
Source organism: Gnetum montanum (assembly GCA_015680685.1). Lineage (NCBI taxonomy): Eukaryota > Viridiplantae > Streptophyta > Gnetopsida > Gnetales > Gnetaceae > Gnetum > Gnetum montanum. The sequence goes on from MNCI01008581.1 coordinate 89,127, forward strand.
CAGTTGTAATCCTAAGAGATGACACAATGCAATGTCACTGAATAGTGGTCTGGACTTGGTTTGAATCTTGGACAAAAAGGCTAGTGATTACTTTAAGCACTAATAAAACATAAGAATTCATTATGCCTATGGTAAAACACCTCACATCCCAATTTCTGCAATCCCTTCTAAGTTTGTCTCATCTCACTGTTCGAATAGTCATAACTTGTGGTTTTGTATAACATAGTGTTATTTTCCCAATTTGGTGGTACTAACATGTGTGTTTTGCTAAATAGGTATGTGTTACATTCAACTCCTTAACTGCCTAAAGAAACTTTAGGTGTGGTTATACAAGGACATTATGGGTTAGAGCCTGCTTTGGGGAGGACCCACTTGTATAACTGTTGTATCTGATACCTACCAAGCGATTCCACATCTTGAACCTTCCAGCATCAACACATGTCAATAAACACTTCCCATATCATTTAAACTATCCATTCCACAACATGAATCCATTACCCTTCTTACCCATCTTATGAACTTTTGTAGCCCAAGATTCCCTCTCTATGAACTTCCAATGACGAACATTTGACCAACATATGCATATCTCCATCATCGAAACCCTTTGAGAAACCTTAAAACCTTCCAAACATTCAAAATAATCAAATTTTTTCCCATCAAACCCTTATGAAAAATGAAATTTCTTGGGCTCCAATGTCAGGTCCCCGATATTGGGTTGTACAAAACCTATATATACGTGGGGACTTAGCCAATTTTCTCATCATTTTTCATTTGCACACAAGGAAGAGTTTTTGAATTTTCTTCTTTGAGCTAAGCTTTGACATTGTCGCTTTCCCAAGCCATAACTTGATCGTTATTGCTCGGATTTGCGTGCTTTTTAAACCTATTTGATCATGAAGTGCTCATCTTAGTCATGGGAGTGCTAGTAAGAAAAGTTTGAGCCAATTTTTAGAAAAATTCTAATGCCTGGAAGGTATTTTAAGGGTAAGGATGATAAGAAACTTGAAATTTTTAATGAAAAATCAATCATATAAACACTAGAACACTTAAATGATGACTCTTAAGGAACCATAACCATCATTACAAGCCACAAATATGAACAAAATAGATAATTGTGAAGGGTTATAAGAAAATCAACACTTATGGGGTGACTTTTAGAAATTTTTCCAACTTTGCAATCCTAACAACTAAAAACTTGATCTAACTAAAAGTATGAGAAAGGAAGGGAGTTATAAAGATTAGAGAACGCCTTCTAATGATTTCCAATTCCTTAATGATTGCAGATGGACCAAAGAAAGGAGCACAAGGAGGACCTTCACAAGGCACAAGCAAACGACCAAGAGGCCAAGGTAGAGGCCAAACTAGAGGACACCGACTAGAACACGAGGAGCAAGAAGCCCAATCATTTAGCATTTATCAAGAGACTCCTACTACGGAACAATCAGCCCAAGGAGAGGCAAAGGAACCACAAGTGCACGAACAACGTCTCACATTGTCACAAGACTGCCTCCAAGCTATTCAAGAGAAGTCAATTCTAACCACCGTCATTGTAGAAATGAACTTTGGCCCGTTCATGGAATTTGTTCTTGAAGTGGTAAGGATGCAACTCCAAGCATCACCGCTATGGCCTACACTTTTACACAATGGTGAATGGTACCTTGGGGAAACCTACCAGTTCTGGCACAACAAGGAAGAGGGTACCACAATTATCATTGGAGGAGTCTCAATTTCATTCTCTATCAAGGCAATTGCAAAAGCTCTTAATATACCCAACGAAGGGGGGCAAGGTTAGCACATATGTCTACCCGATTTGATCTTGAAACTAGAAAACTATGGCTGAAACAAGTGTATGACAAAGAAGATAAGGGCTATAATGAGCTAGCTCAGGAAGAAAGAATCTACCTCAAAATTGGCACTTATCACCTGTTCTTAACAAAAAGACTTAACCGACTATCCACTTATGCAACTAGAGGAAGTGTGATCCTAATGGACAAATACAATGCCAACCTTGCACAACTCTACTTTATGGAAATTCAAAGGTAGTTTGAAGAAAGGAAGGTAGGAAAGCTAACACTTCCATTTCCCTACCTTATGAGAAAGCTATGCAAGCGAGCCGGAATCCTAAGATACACCAATGACATTCCTAGGAGAGTCTAAAATGCTTCATACGCTAAATTGCTCAAACCAGCACCATCTAGAAAAGATCAGGGTGACGAACAAGAACAAGAGCAAGAGCAACAATAGTAGCAGCAACAACAAAAACAATAAGAACAACAACAACAACAAGTTCCACCACCATTGCCGCAAGATTATAGATTGTTAATGAGTCATTTGCAATAGATTGTAGAAACCATTAGCTGGGGAACAAGGGAGGAGGCCAACCTTTACACAGTTATTAATAGTGCCATCTACCCCACAGTTTTAGCAGATCCAACAAGTGGATAGATTTCACTGCAACTGAGAGGAGAGGTCCAATGGTCACAATAGATCTCTTGGAACACTGCATCGTTTCAAGTGGTGCTTGAGACCCAAAAGGAAGCCATAGTAGTGGTAATGCAGCACCAAGATGCAGCAGGAGCAGCAAAGGTGATCACCGATTACATTAAAGAATCATTCAACATACCTGTTGTGCTACCAGCAGATCTAACTGAAGCCAGAGATGCTCAAATGTTAGCTAGAACCTCAATGACTCCTACTGACCATGAAGATGTGCTCGATAGACTATTGCAAACTGGGCAAGTAATGACAACACTTTTCGACATCCCCAATGATGTCAATGTAGTACAGTCTAAGCTCATTGCTACCAAAGGAAAATTAGTCATGGCAAAGCATGCAAAAAATGAAATTCGGAAATTACGAGAAGAGCTTGGAGCCCTAAGAGCTAAATGAAGAGATCCCACATAATTTATTACGCTTGACCAAATAGAGCAGTCTAGGACAAAGTAGATGAACCATTTGATCAAGCAAAATAAACAAATGGCAATAGAGAAGGAGAAAGGCATAGTAGAAGCACAAATGTATGCACATGTCAAGGCACTTACCGCAGTACAAGAGGAAAATAAATAACTTGATGTTGATAATATGAGGTTGACCACTGTGGAAGAGTAGAAAAACATTCAAGAGGGGAGTATCCACTAGTTAAGAGAACAATTAGTGAGGGTCAACCAAGACATGAGTCGCCTTACATGAGAAAATCGAACCTTGTCAATGAAGGAGGTACATGTCATCCGACAAAAGTCAACCATTGAAATAAGCACGTGAAAAAATGAGGCAAAGAAACACAAAAGGCTCAAGAAACACTTATGTGATCAGGTGGGCATGTACAAACAAATCAACAAGAAAGAGATCCAGATGGCCAAAGCCAGAATTAGCACCATTTCAGCATAGAATCCTAACTGGCAACCCATTCTAGATAGTTATGCCCCTATCCACCAAGCGGAAGTGAAAAAAAAAAGACCTAAAAATCGAGGACCTAAAAAGTACATGGGGTTAGCTAACCTTTGTTATGCTAACTTGGCCATGTTGACAGTAGGCAAGCCCAGGAATGAGCTAGAATAGCAAGTAGCAACCACATATGCTCTATATAAAAAAGAGCTTTTGGATTGCAAGGATGCCTTCCAGAAACTCCAAGTGGCAAACTCTAAACTGGAAGTAGTGAAGGTTGACTACCAAGGGCAGAAGGATGTAGCAACAAACCTGGCCAAAAGGTTATTTGATTATCATGAATTACGTGAGAAGGCCAGAGCATTTGAAGGGGAGAGGAGGCAGTTCGCAACCTAGTATGTCAAGGCAAATTAGATGTTTCCGTAGCTATCATGCCCATGGGATGTATCCGCTCCATCACATAATGCACAACAAGCATGGACAATACATGACCCAAGAATGGAAGAGGAGAAACTTCAGGCACTCCTAAACCAGTACACATTTTAGAAGCTTGATGACAAGGGGAAGCAATTGATGGAAAAGCCACTGCCACTAGGAACTACATAAGGCTACATCAAACTTCACCAAATTTTGTTTTTTGATAAAACTATCATGTAATATCTTGTGTCATTTTGTAAACACCACTACAGCCACTACGAGTCATGCACATAGCAGTCAGTGTCATGTAAATCTACCTCCCAATTTTGTAAGGAACTCCATCCTCATTTTGTTCTAACTCGAGGACAAGTTCTCAGTCAGTCGTAGGAGTATCATAAATCGCTTTTTACACGGCTACAATATCAAGCATCCGATATCGGAGTTGCGATATTGGGGCACAAGCTACGATGTCGAATATCAGATATTGCGAACACGTGCAAGCCTATAAATATGACACTTAAGGTGCACCGTCCAAACAACAATTTCATTTCACCTTAGCATTTGTTTTCTTGATTTTAGTACTTAGCACTTAGCAGTGTATGCCTGCAATGTGGTGTGAAGTGATTGTACGAAGCCTTTATTCGAGCATCTTGTACATGGACACAAGTGTGAACGGAAATAAAGATCACGATTACTTTTCACCATTGCAGCATCCACTTAGTTTCTTTATTGTTTACCTACAATAATGTTCACTATTTTCACTTAGCCTACTGATTACTATTTTCTTTGTTAATGTTTACTTTTCCATGATCTTTCCTTTTACTGTTGTTAAGCGAAATAGATACAACTGATTCCGAGCATAAAGTGTGATCGTTTGGTAACACAGTAGTACTATCACTTGGTTCACTCATTAGCAAGGTACTTGGTAATCCCAATAACGATTACGTAAATCCAAGACGTGTGTGGAGAGTTAGAAATAGATATCCACTGCCTAGGCTAGACTAGATTCATTTGTTGTTTACTTAGAAACTACTTTCACTTATGTTTACTAGGAGTAAAATGGCCAAAGCAACATCAATTATCATACACCTCACTGTGAGTTAAACCATACACATCGATTTTACTAACGTGGGAGGACAACGATCATGAACTCAAACCAATTCCTAGCATAATCACATTGCCTTGTCTACAGAATTCAACCGGGCTACACATGAACACTTGTATCTCATATGGTTGGGTGTTGGACTACTCCACCACTCATCATCATGAATGCAAACCAATTACTAGCATAATCACATTGCCTTGTCTACAAAATTCAACCAAGTTACGCATGAACACTTGTATCTCATACAGTTCGATGTTGGACTACTCCACCACTCACACTAAGGTAGGCTGAGTAGCTTATCATTGCGGCAAGGAGGGCTGAGGAGCAAGCGTGGGAGCATGAGAGGCAGGAAGAGGAGGAACGGTAACGACAACTTGCCTAGGCACAATGGGGCTCTGAATCGGCATATCCAACGGATGATGGCCAAGCTCCATTCTGATGGCCAGGGGTTGGTGGAAGAAAGGGCACGTAAGGCCAAGAGCACTAAGGAATTTCAGCAGGCTACCACATATGTCGACACGAAGGAACACCAAGCAATGCTGGACAATATTCATGCCATGGAATGACCAAACTGTGTGTGTTCACGACTACCATGGAGGCTCTGATGCTAGCCATGTCTTTTTAGGGTTTTCGGGGATGTGGGGCCCAATGGTTGTTGGGGTTTGGCTATGTGGGCTTGTTGTTTGTCTTTGTGTGACTTAAGAGGGTTGTTTTCTGTTGGTTTGTAGGTTTTGCTCGGGCTGGGGTGTGGGTGGCAAGGGAGGGGATGTTTTGGATTTTCTAACTGCTTTTGTGGTGGGGGGTTTCATTCCTCAGCTTTGTACATATTTTCTTTACCTGTTAATGTAATTTTTCCTAATCATTTTTCAAAAAAAAAAAGTTTGGTTTTACATCTTTTTAGGGAGATTTTTAATTGGTTAATTAGTTAACTTGTTTATATCTTTTGAGTTTATGCTTCTTACAATCTGAAACCATACTAGTTTTGAATCCTCTCCAAATTCATCATCAATGGTACTAAATAATAATAAAAATGAAAGAGGAAATTTATATGTTTCCTAGGAAAAGTCGGACATACTTATTATTATTACTTAAATAGGTTAGATAACTTTTCTTTTTATTATTATAAAAGTAATAATTAATTTATAATTATTATGATGATTTTTTATAAAGCCCCATTTGTAAGGTGTTTAATGCTTTGGAATAATGGTTATTAATTCACTCATTGATTAGTTTTTATATTTAAAAGTTAATAAGTTGGATATTACTAGGGATTGAACTCATGACCTCATAAACAAAACTATCTAATAGAAATAGGTAAATCATTTTCTATTATGCATACTCTTGGTTAAGAGGCCACCATTTTTCATTAATCTCTAAACCTCCATCTTTGTTAATGTTATTGGTATGTAGCTTAATCTCTATGGATTCTCTAATTTTTCCTCTAGGTAATTTTCTGTCTTAACTAAGACTTTTCTTTAGTTGCCATTTGTGTTTAGTTTCATCTGTTAAGGAATTGTTAACATGTTCTACCAATAATGGGGATTTCTCAATTCTATTATGTTTTATGCCTTCTTCATGTTCTTTTAGTACAATAAGAATGCTTATTTCATTTTCCTCAATGTATACTTTCCCACAAGTACATTCTAGTTGCTAAACACTTTTGCAATCAAGACTCTTTAATTTATCTAACTTAGTGGGACACCAATCACTAATTTTATTAATGGGTTGAAAAATAGTTTTAATATTATCGTTTCTTAATAATCTTCCTAGTTTATCAAAATGCTTACATGGTATGGAATCTTTATAATTTTCATCATTATTAATAAGATCTTCATCTAGTTCTTTATCAACAATATTATCTTTAAGAGGTATTTCTCTTTTAGCAACCTAGTTGATAATGCTATCATTCCAATCCATTTTCACTGGTTTTAGAGTTATTACTGTTTAATTTAAAGACACGATTGAGATTTTTAGATTCTTCTTCTACGGTTTTTGTAAACTGTAAGGGGTCTAAACATGAAGGTTCTTAAAACTCTTACCTTCTAACTAAAGGGATGGTTACAATTAGCATCCAAGAACCTTCTACATGAGTTTTCTTTCTATAGATTTTGTAAGAGCCCTTCAAATTATTATTATTATTCATTATCTTGGTAACATTAACATCTAAAAAGGGGAGTTATTATGTTCTTTTTTAATAGCAAATTGAATATTGCAATTAATGCTATTTAGATATGTATGAAATTTGTTTGATTTTACTTTGTCATATTGTCAAATGCATTCTATATCATCAACATATCCAATCCAATGTTTCGGCCTTAGTATGTGTGAATTTAAAGTTTTATGTTCAAAATCTTTCACATATAGATTAGCTACAATAGGAGAAAGAGGTGATCCCATTGGAGCTCCTTGCACTTGCTCATAGTATATGTTATTATATCTAAAATAGGTAGTTTCCAAATATAGCTTGACAAGATTGGCTATTTCCTTATTAACTTTTTCATTGATAACTCTAAAGGCTCCATCTAATGGAATCATGGCGAAAAGGGATACAACATCAAAGTTGACTAGGATATCCTTGGGTTCTAGTGTGATTGTAGAGATAAAATCAACATATTGTTGAGTGTTTCTTATGAAAGTAGTATATCCAACAAATGGGGCAAGAATATTTTTAGTAAGATACTTTGCTAGTGCATGTGTGGAGAACCAATGGTATTCACTATAGGTCTAAATGGGATACCATTTGTATGAATTTTAGGGGCACCATATATTTGTGGGGGATGACAATGGGTGGGAATTAGAGACTTCTTACTTTGTTCATCAAAATTAGATTACATCATGGCTTTTAGAACTTTGCTTATAATCCTCAAAGCTAGATCTTTGTCTATTCTTTTATACCTATTGCAAGCTAGAAGTTCTAACATTTTCTCATTATATGTTTGCTTATCCATTATTACTACTACTTTTCATTTATCTGCTTGCATAAATTCAAAAGAATTTTCACTGTTCTTCAAGTTAAACAGTGCTTTGAATTCTTTCTAGGAAATCTTAGTCTTAGGTATTTTAACTTTAAGTAAGATGTTAACGCTATTTTTGATGATTCTTATAGCTTTTTTCTTATAGATGTTTCTAAGGGATTTTTCTATGGCAACAATAAAGTCTACATATTTTATGTTTTTAATAGAAATGATAAAATCTAAACCTTTATTTAATAGTTCAATAATATCTTCACTTAAGGGTAGTGAAAGAGCAAAAAGGCATTGGGATCTCCAATAGTCAATGAACCAGGTGGTGCTCAAGGACACCTTGCGGGAGCAAATCCGAATGGAGATCATTCAAGGAGAACAACACAGAGCTAAGCAAGAGCTTGTAGAATAAGAGCAATGCAAGCAAGAGTAGAGGGATGCAGAGGAGCTCCAATGATAGATTGTCGTGCCCATGAGCAAAATGCCCAAATGTGGTTGGAGGCAGGAAAATGTCCATATGTTTATGGACGTTAACTGCAACATGTCTTGGCCAACTCTAGACTAGCACATCCAAAGAACCATCGCAAAGCTTCATCCTGATGGGACGAGTACCATGGAGGAACATGCTATGAAGGCTAAGGCTCTAAAAGACTTCCAGCAGGCTGTCACAATTGTGGACATTGAGAGACACAAGGTAGTTTTGGAAACCATCCATGCCCAAGAACGTGCAACTTGTCATTGTGTCAGGCTTTCTAGGCATCTCTAGGCTCTTAGTCTTTGAAGTCAGTTGGGTGAAAACTTCTTTGTTTTATTTGGGTTTTGGATTTGGTCCTTGGGTCTCGTTTTTGGGGTTTTTGCTAGCGATTGAGATGAGGGTGGGCTTACGTTAAGGAGGCTTTTCTTTTCCTATTCGCTTGATTGGCTTAGGCCACCGAGTATTTGCCCCCCTTCCAAGGGGTGGGTAGCTAGGAGTGAAACAAGGCTTTTTCCCTACTTATGTTTCATTCTATTAACATCTCATTGTATATATCACAGTTTTTATTAATATATTTTCCTGACCTCCTTTCAAAAGAAAAAAAAAGTTGATTAGAAGTTTTTCTTTCCATATTCTAAGTTCATTGTTTGTGATCTTGGAAAAAACCTCTTTAGTAGTGATGTTTAGTAACTCCTTGATAATTTCTAAATTTTTATTAATGATTAATATTTCTTCATTCTTTAAATCTATTGTGTATAATTCTTAAGTTCTTAACAATCATTCAAGACTCAAAGCTAACAATTACTCATGTACTCACAATTTTCTTCTTTAAGAATTTTTGCTAGTTGGTATTCAGGAGACTAGGCTCATTTGAATTCGTGATCATATCTTCATGTACCAACCTAGATTCTTGAACTACCACTCTATACATGGCCTGTTCTTAGTGGATTTTCAACCCACACTACTTGTAGTTCACATTTTACAACTTATGACCACCATCCAACAACTTTAACATTTGTCAATTGATACTTCTTTAGTGTTTAGACACTTTTATTCCTTGAGTACTTTCTTCGCAACCGAAAGTCATTAATTCGTAAGTTCTTTCTTCATATACACAATATATAAACTCATCTTCGACTCATTACTTTGTTAAGCTTTGATCTATGTAGACCGTCTTTTCAATTAGTTGTTGTTTCACTTCTTATTGTTCCTCCATCTTCACTTCCTTCTATCTCTCCACATTGTTATTTTCACACTAATTGTATTTTGTGAGTAAATAGAATATTTCAAGTTACAACTCTTGGATTTCAAAATGGTTCATTTGCAAAACTAACAATTGGGCAAGTTTAACCTTAATTATGGTCTAACATCATCTTAGCTCTTGCAAGCCTTGATGATGTAGAGATGAGGATAGGACTTGCAAAGGAAAACATGGTTCAAGATAGAACTCTTATGCTAAAGAAAGAAGTTGGATAGCAAATCAAAGCCCTAACAGACCTGCAAAAACATGTAATCACATGCTAAACAATGAACCAAACAAGAATGGAATCAGGGTTCATTTGTCATGGGCGACATCTTTAAAGGGATTGTCCAAGAGTTAAAGGAGGATAGTGAACATCCATAATTACAAAGAGATTATTCTTGATAAAAAGGGGCTCAAAGGTGGAAATTGTTGGTGAAAATAGTATAATGGAGTCTGTGGACAGAAAAATGATAACATCTAAGAGATAACAAAGAGATAACATTGTAAAAAAATCCTGAAGATAATGAATGAAATGCAAAACTAAAATGGAAACCAAAACAACAATTGATACAAAATTAGAAATAAGAAACACAAATTTTACAAGGTAAAACCTTGAAAACCAAAGGAAAACCTCCATAGGAGAAGACCAACTCTTTATTATTGAAATGATCCAAATGAGGTGTTCACATACAATGACCAGGGATCCAGCCCTTACATAGATAAAGCCATGTCACAAACTCTAATCTAGAAATATATGGAAGTTATCTTTAGAAAGATTTCAATGTGGTACATTTCAAAAAATCACTTCAAAAATTAAAAACAGACCAATAGAAGCATATGGAAAGAACTCATTAACTAACAAAAACTCATCTCTTACAAAAAGGCTATATTAATCAATTAAATAATAAAGCTCCAAGATTTAGCTTCACATTCATCACAGAAACCTCATTTCAAAGCAATTGAGAAGGAAATTCTAGAAAACAGATATGTAAATTAATGCAGCAACAAGTGCATACCATCCTACATCCATTTACAACTCAAAACTATTGAAAAGCGAAGTGCCACTAGTGATGAGAGGACAAGGTGCAACACCATGCCATTATTGATGGTCAATTTCTCAATATAAGAGTTCAGCTTTAAAAAAATAGCACAGGGAATTGAACTTGAGACATCAATATATATGAAAACTTTAAAACAAAAAAGAACAGAATATGAAACAAGAAAAGGTTAACAATAAGACTGGGCTTCAGAAAGAAACAGTTAGGTGTTGCAATGGAGAGAAAAGTGAAAGAGCATATAACAATAGAAAAAGGGGCGATCTCAAAAAAAGGATGTTGATGATCAGTTGGGGAGATGAAGATCTGTGCATCAATTGTGAGTATCTAATACTGGTGCGAGTTAGATAATCATGAAAAAAATGTGGGTGAATCTGTTTATTTTGAGTTATGTGAGCAGAAATTGAGAGTAATTTAATGAGTAGTGAAAATCTTAAATTTGTGGTCACAAAGCCTTCTTAAATTCAATTTTTGACATCAAATCATCAACATCAAAGCAAGCATCACACAAAAGTCATCATTATGTATTTAAGGCCTCCTACTTATATGATTTGATAGGCGCAAAGTTAATTTGACATGAAAATTTGAAAAGGCCACATTTTTCTCAAGTGCCAAAAGTAGGGACCATCATTTGGAGTGATGGTAAACTGCTTGTTTCTCAAGTTGCACAACCTAGGTTTGAGCCTTAGCAAAACCACTCATAAGAGGCTAGGCTTTTGCTCATCCACCAGCCCTCCTAGGACATTGCCCTGGTGGGATGAACATTAAGCCTCTAAGTGATTATCTTTTTTATTTAGGGCCAAAATTCATTACTTCCACATATTAAATACCTACAGATTTATTTTGGAAGGGCATGTCCTTTCAATTTTCACTATCAATTTTAATCATTTTTCTAATAGTTCCTCCTTTAGGGTGCATGGGGTAGACCTAAAGTCTTTATTTTTCTTCACCTTTGTTTTGAGGCATGAGCCACTCTCTTATCTTCCTGGTTGTTTCCATCATATTTAATCTTCTCCTTCTTGGGACTTCAACTTGCTACTACTTCACTTCTTATTGGACCTGAGCTTGTGATGGTTCTAATTCTTCTTATTTTGAAGGATATGAGATGATCTTCAAGGCTTGACATTTCTTCTTTTTCTACCTTTTCTATTCTTGCAATTTCAGCAACTTCTTGGACCTATTCATGGCTGATTTTCTTGTTTTGATATATGGCTTTAAGTAGACAAATTTGATTGTCCAACATTCTAGACTTGGCAATCACACCATGTTTGTTTGAAATAATGCAATAATTTTTAAAAAAACTAACATTGTTACTCCTTTGTATAATTTTCTCAACTGATAATAACGGACTGGATAAACTTGTGCAGTAACCCTTTTTCATAGGTTTCAGTCTTGATGTGTGTGGCAGCGCTTGTAAGTGTGGTTGGTTGTAATGATCTATGGGGTTGTTGTTGATTTATAAAAGTATCTCTGATTTGACGATGGTGATAGATTTGAGTGTTGTTAATGTGCTCATGTCTATGGTTTATATAATCTGGTACTAAATTGTTGATTTATCTGTGATTTGATGAAGGTGATGGATTTGAGTAATATTGATATGCTAGTGTTCATGATTTGTACAATTTGGTGCTTATTTGTGGATCCATCTATGATTTGATGATAATGATGATGGATTTAAGTAATGTTGATGTGCTTGTGTTGATGATGTGTATGATTAGACATTAGCTTGTCAGTCTATTTATGTTTCAATTTTTTTTTGTGGTTTTGTGGGGGGGAGGGTTGGGGTGCGGTGTTGTTGGAAGGGGTGCCACAGTGGTGTGGTGTGGGGGGCTCTCTTTTACCACCTTGGTTTTTGACTGATGTCTTGTCTCCCAGCTTGTTTCTAATGGTTGGGGCATACTGTACATATTGATTGAATTTTATTAATATACCCATATTTCTCTCAAAAAAAATATTTGATTAGAAGATTACAACAAAGTTCCCAAACCCACAAAACATCAAACCTCTTGCACTCAAACGATATTGCAGAGCATGAGACTCTCTACAACCACTCAATGCAAGACAACCAATAGAAAATCTCACACCCTGAGATTGAGATCTCAACTCACAAATAAGACACAAGAGAATAGAACACACAGCCCAACACACCACACAATTAACCTTGGAGCTGCAATCACCTTTGAGCATTAAATATTATGTAATTAACCTTTGAGCATGTTCTTAGTTAATATTTAAGAAATCAATAAAAGTCTTATTGTAATTTAATAAAAGAAAAGTTTATTTTAACTTGTTCAAAAAATCAATTTATAAAAATTAAGATTCATTATAACAAAATTGTAATTTTGATTTCTACTATTCTATGTCTTGTGTACCTCCTTTCCATTCGGTAGATGGGCAATACTACCAAGTTGTTGCTTTAAGATGTAAGGAGGGAGCTTGACACCCGCAGATGTAATGGCTCTAATGCCTCTTGTAGTCAGTAAAATAGGGTAGGACCGAGAATTACCTTTGAAGTCAGAGACGCCCATCTTCACAAAAAGAAGTACAGTCAATCAGATATCATGTATTCCTGTAGTTAATACATTCACGAATAGAATAAAAGAAGAAATCTTTGTTAACAGTTTCAAAGGCAACTCTCACAATTGATTAGCCTATTACCATAGGTCTTCGTTCAAACATATGGATTTCGAAGCCTCGTTGAAGCAACAGTAAAGCCAGGACACAACCTGCTGGACCTGCTCCAACGATCGCCACTTTCCCATTGGTTTGCTAGCAGAGAGAAAAAAACATCCTCTTTTAATAAATTGCTGTTTGAACTGAAGCTAAACATTTTCAACAAGTGCAAATTCATTACAATAGAAATCAACATTTCCACTATCATTATTCCTTAGAATGCAAATAAAGTTTTAGCAGACCTTTAGAGTTCGTCCTTCATTATTCCATTGTAGTAACTAGCGCAGATTTAGTGAAAATAAAGCAATGTTGTTTGACTTATAAAAGGTTGGCCTTATGCAATGGAGTTGAAATGGTTAAGCCTTTGTACATGGTGTTAACAAAACTTTTAATGGTACAGGATCCTAGCAAGCTTCCATGAACTCGTAGACAAGTTTCAACTAGAGATCTCATACCAAATAATGAAGTTGACACATGAACGGTTATGCTTGTCCTAATGAAAAGAAGATACCATATATATAAAGGTCATCACAAGGAGGCTCAATATTCATCCTGCCAAGCAAGTTATGGGGAGGGTGGGTGGATATTGTAGAGAGGGTTAGTGGATGAGGGAAAGCCTAATCTCTTTTTGAGTGGCTAACAATAAGGTGTCAGCCTAGTGGTAAGACTCTTGATTTGGAACCTCCAATTTACGGATTTGTTTTTGGTAAACAATACTAAGTTATAATATTCTTTTTTCATGGCAACCTGCATTGCTTGGGGAAATTCCCTAGCATATGCAAAATCTGAAAAAGAATTCATCCATATAAAATTAAAATCTAACAAACTGATACACCCCAAGATATATAGTTCAATTTGAACTTTATAACTTGGTATTGCCTACTAGAATTAAACCCAGGACTTGAAGCTTTCAAATCAAGAATCTTACCACCAGGATAACAAAATGTTTAGGTTCTAACATCCCCACACCTACTAGGCTAATAAAATATTCTCAGTTCTAACATTCCCATACCTAGGGTCCAACTCAGGTGTAACAAATCGAGATACTAACACCTTACCAGCACATCAAATGATGGCCCTAAAAACAAAGATATCATGCTATAATACAGAGGTCTGTAAGTTCATTCATGTAAATTAAAACCCAAAAAAAGAAAGGTAAGAGAGTCAACAAAATAATGCCAGAATAATAAAGGATAAAATTGTATAAGATTTCATTTTCCAAGTATTTAGGCACCCAATTGTACAGGAAAGTCTACGTACGTTACATCAAATTGAAAAACCAACCCACTGTCCCCAATCTACAGGACCAAGCAACGTTCTTAAGCAGAAACTTTGATTAAATTCAAGAATATTCTGCGTGACACTGAACCTTTTTTCTTGAAACAGTAATCAAATTCAAAGTAATGACAAGCAGTTACATAACAATTGCATAAACGTACCGCTTTAGAGGCATCATTGGCTACTTGAGGCTCAGCAGCAGCAGCATTGGAATTAAAGTCTACGGAAGCAACAGAAGCCATGGGAGGAGTGATACGTCCTGAGGAAGTGGAGTGTTTTTGTAATTCACCAGCAGCAAAAGATAGCGTGGTGCCCTGTTTCGGATTCCGAAATCGAGTCGACAGCGACCATGAATTGCATTTTAAGACACAAATTTGTTGATGCACTTGCAAATTGAAGCTCACGCTTAAGCAGCATGATGAAACTGTTACAAGAGATGGAATCACGGATGGAGCCATTGGGCAGAACAGGAGGACGAAGTTGCAGATTGTTCAGATTGTATCTGAAAGCAATTATCCATTTTCAATACCGTGTAGCTCCTTCCAAGAACAGTCGGTAAATAGAAGTAGGGCAAGCGTATTTGCAAACGCAATCAAAACCAGAACCAACAGATAAGGTTGATTAGTGCATTCGAACCTATCAGTGGAAATTAAATAATGCATTTCACTTAACTCCTCGTTGTTGGAGAAAATGATTTTCAGTGTCCGTAAAGATGCCTCGAGTAATGATGCTTTTTTTAAGGTTAAATTTTGCAAAAGCCCATGGTAGGGCAGAATGGTCATATTTTGTAGTACTCTTCAATGGTTTAAACTTTAGCATTTTTGGAATCATGTTTAGCTAAAATCTGTAAATTTCTCTTCTTAATTATACATCAACAAGTTACTCACTTCCTATTTACTTTGCAAAAATCAAGTACGCAAGGCTACCTATTAGCCCCTTATATGTTCGTCATGGCAAGTTTGGGCTGGCTCATTTCAACTAAGCATGTAGTCCCTGCTTAACAATGAGGTGTTATAGCTTAGTGCTAAGAGTCTTTGTAGCTTAGTGCTAAGAGTCTTTGTAGCTTAGTGCTAAGAGTCTTAATTTGAAAGCTCTAAGTCATCGGTTCAATTCTTGTGGGCAATGCTAAATTATAAAGTTCTAATTGAACTATATTACAATTATTTCGAGGTTCCAACACCCCTCCTCACTAATTATTCATCTAGTGTCATTATGAATCAATATAAAAGAAAGGATCATCGAGAGCCTCCATTATGGATCAATTTGTTGATGACATATTTTACTTCTTCACTAGAAAATATCATTGATATCATTATTACCTACTATGAAGTCTTGGGATCTATAATTGTAATGCCCCACAGTTTTTATACCCTTGTTAGTATTGACCTTGACTTCATTATGGTTTTTTCCCTTCTTTGTGAATATGTTGATGTCCTTGATTGGGTGTCGGACCCCAAAAAAATACATATATTAAAATTAAAAATTTAGATTACAAAAGCAGAGTACTACAAAGAGGAGAAACTCCAAATGAACAAAAAAGAAAGGGCTAACAGTTTTGGGGATGCCTTTTCAAGTTTTCATCCTTACAACCAATCCTAAAAAACCTCCACTCTAGGGTAGGAAATCAAACATTTCATGAGAAGATTAACTTTAGTGGAGGGGGAGGAGGCCCCCGCCCTATTAATTGAATCAACATTATCAAAAAAAATATTGTCTCTATATCTTGACTAATAACTACAAATGAATTATTAATAGTTAAAATGTCTTGAACACGTTGTCCATTCTAAAGATTTGGCATGTAATTGCCAATAGATAGAATTTCTTGATGTTTTTTTATTATAAAGAACCATTTAGAAACCATATGAATTAACAACAGGTTTCTTTTGAGACCTTAGGAACAAATATTTGTTTCCCCTTAGTCATTAAAAAATTCTTTGAAATTAAATTAACTAGAACCTTCCTCAAAGATACATTTTGTTGAACAATAATAAAAGAAAAGGGTGGGCTAACTGGTGTCCTTGATTGATGGATATATGGGTGTCTAGATGTGATTGGTGTGAGCTTTGGTATGGTATGTGGACCCACATGTTTTTTATTACTTCTAGAGTATACCATAATATTATCAATGAGCATTGTTACAAAGTTATCTAAATAGGACCTTAGAACACTATTCTTAAATGTATAGATACTAAAGGCACATTTGTCAACCCAAATGACAATACAATTAATTCATAGTGTCCATATCTTGTTCCAAAAATAGTCTTTGGAACATGTTCCTCTTTAATTCTTAGGTAATGATGTTGTTGGAACCCAAAATAATTGAAGCATAGGTGCATCCCAAGATTTATAGAAGTTTAATGAAGTCTAAGTCAGTTAGCTGTGTCAATGCATCCTCGGATGTGTTCACACATGTCGATGCCAGTTCTCCCTAAGCCTATATAATGCACACACTAGCCACATTTATGGAACCTTTGGTCATTCTTCTAACAAAGCTCATGTTGTTTGTTTTCATAGGACTTAGCAAAATTTCCCTTTGATCATGTTGAAAAGGAAAAAATACAAATAGAATTAGCTCTACACATGGATTATATTATAGTGTGCATGCATGTGTACTATGTTCATCAAGATTTAATAACAAAACATCTAGATATGTACTTAAGCATAATCCACGATAAGATGGATAAAAATAAGACATCATTACCTAGATTACTTCTGTTGCCTAAGGGAATATCAAGAAGAGACAAATTTTAGTTTTCATTGATAGACATATTAGTCCATGGTAAGGGTAATGATGAATTTAGCCATTTTACACCATTTTATATAAAAATGACCTTTTAATTTATAATTACTTCTCTTGAAAAGTGCTTACATGATTTGGAGGAGGAGCCAGTTAATTAGCTAGGTGGGCTTTCTAGTATTGTTTAGGAACATTCAATAACTAGTTATGCATTACTTAATAACTCCATTATCCCAAACATTAATATCCTAAAAGATGAAATCAAGAAGGAAAACGAATTTATAAGATAACATGCACCTTTTCTAGGAACTTTGTTTCTGCAAATGGATAACTATGGTGGGAATAACAAAAACAAGTATGTTTTTTAACTTCTATCCTTACTAATATCATGGAGGGTTTTCAATATCATCAAATTAGGATTCGTCCTTATTGATCAGAGTCATAAAAACATAGATGAAAGCTTTGTTTACTAGTTAAAAATAATTAGGAAAAGTAATATATTCACTCTACCATAACTTATGAATATATATTGCACAATAGACTTTGATAGTGGGTAGAATTATAGTCCTTACTTGATAGAGAATGTTTATGACTTCAAAAGCTACTTGAAAGATTATTTGTCAAATCTAATTAAATACATGGTTGGGACACAAAACATTCATCACATTAGATTTTATGTCATTGATGGAATGCTAGTAGTGTCATGGAAAAGAAATATAAGGAAAAAAGTTTGGTTTGATGCAATTGATCTATGGACAAGGAAGGATGGTCAGCCATATCTTCCTGTGGGAGATCCTCCAATATTATCACATTCAAGAATATATAAAAGAAAAATAGAAATTATTACTGTTAGCATTTAGAGCTATATTAAATTTTAGGATAATGAGACCAAAAGAAGAAATCTCCAAACTAGGAACATAATAGTGTGGGAAAAAAGAATTAAACATTAGCAAAGGATTATCCAACAATTGGATTATTTAAAAAATGAACAAGATTTTTTGATGAGCGATGGAGTATCCAACATCCAACCATACAAGATATGAGTGTTTACACATGATCTCAATCGAATTTCGTAAACAAGGAAATCTAATTATGCAAGTAATTGATTAGAGTTCACGATCATTGTCTTCCCACGTGAGCTAGTAAATTTAGTATGTATGGTTTAACTCACAATGAGGTATGTGATAGATGATGTTGTATTGGCCATATTACACCTAGTAAACATAAAGTAAATGGAATAGTTTCTAAATCTAAGTAACAATAAACAAATCTAATCTAGCCTATGTGATGAGCATCTAGTCTTGACCTTCCGTTCACACCTTGGACTTCATGGAAAGTAAATTAGTAACTAATGAAAATAATAATCATTAAGCTAAGTGAAAATAGTAACATTATTCTAAGTGTAAACAATAAAGACTAAGTAGTGCTACAATGATGTGAAGTAATCTTGATCTTTATTTCCATGCATGAAACGTGTCCAAGTACATTACACTCAAATAAAGACTTCATTCAATTATTAAACATCACACTATGGACATACACTCCTAAGTACTAAGTGATAAAATCAAGAAAACAAACTAATAGAATTTCGCTAAGTGTCTAATGAAATTATCTATGGACAGTGCACCTAAGTGTTGTATTTATAGGCCTGCACACATCTACGATATCGGATACACAACATTGTATCTTGTGCCCCGATATTAGGGATCCAATATCATGGCTTTAATATCAGATACCCAATATTGTGGCCGAGAAAAATTCAATTTAGCATACTCTCACAAGTGACTGAAAACTCATCCTTGAGTTAAAAAAAATGAGGATAGAATTCTTTACAAAATTGAGAGGTAGATTTACATTACACTAACTCTTATATACATGACTCTCTAATGTTGCAATGGAGTTTACAAAAATGACACGACTTATGACATAACAACTTCACAATACAAAAAACAATAATTTGGCAAAGATGGATGTATCATTATGTTGTTCCAAGTGGTAGTGGCTCTTCCATTGGTTGCTTTTGCTTATCATCAGGCTTCTAGAATTTGTATTAGTTTAGGAGCACCTGAAGCTTCTCTTCTTCCATTCTAGAATCATGAACTATCCATGCTGATGAACCAATGTTTGATGGAATCAACGTGTCCCATGGGCATGGCAGTTATGGAAACATGTGGTTTGCTTTAACATACGAAGCTATGAATTGCCTCCTCTCTTCCTCGAATGCTCTAGCATTTTTTCTTAATTCATGATAGTTTGATAGTCTCCTAGCTAGGTTTGCTACTACATCTTTTGGCCTGTGGTAGCCAGCCTTTACTGCTTCTAGTTCTAAGTTTGTTACTTGGAATTTCTACAAAGCATCTTTTCTATATGCAAACTCTTTCTCATATAAGGCATAGGTGGCTACTACTTGTTGTTCTAATTCATTTTTGGGCCTGCTTGCTATCAACATGGCTAAGTTAGTGATGAGCAACAAGGTACCCCTATGCCCAATCATACGAATCATGAAGCATTCATGCATGACTTGGTCAAATTCCATGAACTTTATCATTTCTAGTGCACTAGCCCTTTAGGAAAGTAAATCTAGCCTTAAGATCCATCGTTGTCCTCCCAATTACACTGGTGATGTACGTTGGTATGGTTAAGTGTAACTAAGGCATTTGATTTTTATCATTTTGTATTTTATATCTTGGGTGCTCGAAATGTAGATAAAAAGAAGTTTGATTAACTAATCTAAATAACTAATTAACTAATCATTTAACTAATCCTAACATAAGTATCTGTTCCCACTTTCCATACATGTCCTAAACATAAGTATCCACTCTTGGGTGACCAAATGCTACGTTACTAGGTGTACCAAGTGATAATGCTACTAGGATTACCAAGTGAATATATGGTATGCTCGAAGCGGTCATGCTTATGTATTTAATCTATCCAGCTTAATAATCTCATTAACTTAATTTCTGGAAAATAATTGTGAAATAATTGAAAATAATTAACAAATAATTGAAAACATTGAATGCATAAAAAAAAGCTAATCTATCCAAAGTGCTACAAGGTTTATCAAAAAGCTCATCTTTATTGTTGCACACACTATCATGCTTAGGTGCAAATGCCCGAATAAAGATCCATACACTCAATGACTCCTGCTGCAGGTACTCAGGGAAAAAATTCTAACTTTTGAATGGAAAAAATGTAAGAGCTTTGCTATAATTGAAATCTGGACTCCCCATAAATGTAGCGGGTAGGCACGTATTTATAGGCAACGGACAAATACCGTGTTGACGAGGCATCATCGATGTAGGTTGAAATGTGTCAACGGGGCCTCGTGGATAAGGCCTCGTTGATGTAGTCAGCTACATCGATGAGGCCTCGTCAATGTAGCCAACCAATGACGACTCATCATACCCCCACAACTGAATGAAAACTCATCCTCAAGTTCTTTTACAAAATTGAAAAGTTATGGGATTATTGATTGACTTTTCTTTCAACAAAACAAACTTGATTGACTTGACAAAAAATGGAGTGCCTGGGTGTACGGATCAACACATTACAAAAATGGTGGTTTTTAGGACACAAAATTGAACACCATGACACAACTCTTCAAAATTTGGACAAACCATTCCTTGATGATGTAAAGCTTGTTGGAGAAGATCAAATAGTCCCAGGTAATGGTGGTTCCTAAGGCTCTAAGGAAATTTCACTGGCTTCATGCACTAGCGGTGTTGAGGTTGTGGTTGTCTTACTACTACTACAACTTCAAGTGGGAGGTAGAAAGCATCCAGAAGTGCTTTCATTTTTTCCTCCTTACTCCTAGGCTCATGCGTCATGCATGCAACTTCCTCAATGTGGGTTGGAATGGGCACATCCCAAGGACACAGGATCGCTGGAAACAACTCCTTGACGTTGACAAACTAGGCAACGAACTTTTTGCGTTCAATGTCGAATGCTCGCATTGTGTTCTTCAGCTCCTAGTAGTCATTCATCCATCTGGCTAGGTTCTTGACAATGGATCTTTGATCTATGAATCATCCTTTGAGGACTTTGAGTTTAGTGTTAGCAGTCTCAAGCTTTTTCTTGGTGTCTTTGGGGTCTTTGAACTTGGCCTCATATAGCAAATACAAGCTAGCCACCTGCTTCTCCAATTCTGACTGTAGTCATCTAGCTGTCAACATTGCTAGGTTTACGTAACAAAGATTGGCCAACTCCATATATTTTGTCATTTCTTCGATTTGCAACTCCTTCAAGTGGATCTCCACTTTGTTGTAGGAATTAATCCCATCAAGGATGGGCTATCACATCTCTCTTCCTTGTTGGAGTTGCTGGAGGGCTTCATTCACTTTAGCTTTTACCATTTGGATTTCTTTTTCGTTAATTTTTTATTGCAAGCCAACCTAGTCCTTGTAGTGATTTTTCACCCTTTCAAACTTAAGAGCTTCATTCTTCTAGGTGGAGATTTTGATGGTAGACTTTTGTCACAAGGTGCGCACCTTTTCTATTGACAAATTTCAATTCTCTATAGCTAATTTTCTCAGTTCAGTGTTTACTCTAGTAAGCTGCTCCTATTGTTGATGAATGAATTCCTACATTTGATCTCTTTGAGCATTAACATTTTGCAAGCGATGATTTTGTGCAGTCAGTGCCTCATTTTCTTGGTGCATCTGATTTAAGTCCTTTTTAATTGAATGTGTTTTAGCTTCTACCATGGACTATTTGAAGATGGCCATTACCACTTCCTCCTCAGCCTTTTGAAGTCATTCCTGAAGCTGTTTGATAGCTTCATCTCTTGTCATTGCTGGGTTGAGGATTGTTTGCTCTGCAAGTCAAGCACGAAGTTCAACAACCTTTGTGACCAAGCATTGATTTTGCTCTTGGGCTATTTCTAGTTGCCATTCCAAAATAATGCATTTGCCCCTTACATTCAATAACTTCAATTGGGTTGCAGTGATGTTCTCTAGAAGATCAAAGATATCTAGAGTCAATTGCTCAGTTCCTACCAATCGTTCCAAAAGTTGTTCATGTTGGGTTGCATTCAATTTCCTATCGATGATGCCTACAGATGTCTGCACATCTTGGAGTATAGATACATCTGGTACAAATGCCGCAGGTGCATTCAATGCCTTAGCTACACAGTTAACTACCAATTCTATCACTATTTCCTACCCTTGGTGCTACATCACCAAGATAGTTACCTCTTCACCTTCCTCCAACCTCATTGAGAAACTAGTGGCATTCCTAGAGATTTCTGGGAATAAATAATATGTCGCTAGCGGCACCATTACCTCTTGAGCATTGGGATCCAACCTCGAAAGTAGCTAGGTTCTTGGGTAGAGAAAATGGGACCACCCCTCTCTATCTGACTAATTGTTCAAGCCATCTCAGTAAGGTGACTCATTGTTGGCCAATACATAGATGGATCCATCCCACTTGTTCTTATCTACTACTCTTGTTCACTCAAGAGCTGCTCTTGGATTTGTCACAGATGTTGATGGACTACGCAAGCCACAAGTGTTGTCTCCTGAGTGGGAGGTGGTGGTGTTAGCTCCTCTTCTTGGATGGCTACTAGCATTTTGTCCTTCATAATTTCTGTCCATGAGGCCAAGGGAGTATGCCTGAGAGTGTCATTAGAATAACAAACAATACCTGCCCTCTTACAAAGTTTTCTTATAAGACATGGAAAAGGTAGGATCCTCCTTCCACGTTCGTTCTCCTTCAAATGCTTCTCAATCTCCAAAAAAATTAGCTGTGGAAGGTTAATGGGAAATTTCTTGCTTAGAATGGCACATGCACGAGTAGAGAAGGTAGTCACCTTACTCAGCCTTATCATCAAATTGAGGTGATAGGCCATAATCTTGAAATAAATTCACTCCACCGATGTGAGCGCACCATACTCCTTACGATCCATCATGTAACATTGCTAGGTCCACTCCCTTTTTGCCTCAAGGTCACCTTTTGTTGATATTTCTACCAATTGTGTTCTGATGTTAGGAAAACCTAGTGCCTATGCGATGGCCTCCACCAAATAGGACACTTGAACATCCTTGAACTTTACAATGGACCCTAGCCTTTAACAATTCCAGAAGAGATAGGTCTCTCCCATGTACCACTCCCCATTGATTGTGATGATTGGCCACATGCGAGAGGTTTGCAATTGTGTTTTGACATCTTCTAGAGCTTTCTCCAAAAATGGCTTGAAGTTTATCTCTTAAAGGATTGATCTTTGGAGCTCTCGGGACTTGATGATGTCTAGACAGGCTCGAGTCAGAGTGACCTCAATCCTAGGTACAAGTTCAAGTGCTTGTCCTTATTGAGATTATTTTGTAGGCACTTCTTATTCTAGAATCTATTGAATAGATTCCACTTCGAGCTCCTTCCAAAGAGGTCCCATTGCATGGATCACCTCTTGTTGTTCTTGACCTTGTTCCTATTAGCCCCTTCTAGCTTTGGGTTGTTTCTCTTGTGGTTGTGAGGGTTCTGCTTCCTACGAGTGCTTTTGTTTGGGTGCCATCTACAATCACAATAGAACCATGGATTAGCAATCATTGTGTAACCTTAAAATAATTGGGATACCTTAACTCTTGAAGGTAGTTACACTTGGTTAAGTTGTGATTGTGGCTAATTTAATTAACTTAATTGTTATTTCTATTTACGCCTTATCATTGATGAATCATCCTGAAGGTTGTTCAAAGGGTTAACTTGGAAAAAATTGATGTTTATATATGATTAAGATTACTAACCCTTGGGGGAGTTAGAAATTTTTTTTGAGAATTGCATCAGAAACCTTAAGGTTTGTGGTCCCCACAATAAAGATCTTACCTTTAGTAAGTGCAAGATCGAAAATGGAGTGATTTGGACAAACAGTTTGAAAGTTATGGGCTCTGAAAAATTACAAAAATTCCCCATGTGTTATGAGCAAATGATAAAAAATTCCAAAGTGTTCGATGGTATATATAGCATTTTTGTATTGCATTGATGAGGCCTCGATGATGGGGCCTTGTTGACGGGATTACCTACGTCGACGAGGCCTCGATGATGCAGCTATTGACCATCGTTGACTTTCGTTAACTTTGGTTAAACTTTTAAAATACAAGGAATTTTTTGATGAAATTGGGATCAAATGAAAGCTTAGAAGACCAAGAATAGTACAAAATCATGAGAAGATGGCATTGAAGTTCATAAATATGGAAAAATGGAGAAAAAATGATTTAATGGATGAATGCAATGAAAGATTAAGGAGTACTGAGCAGTTTAAATAATGGAAAATACAAAATATAATATTGTAATGATGTTAAAGGTAAGGAACCTTAATTAATCAAGCCAAAAGCTATGCAAATGGGTCCTCCCCATAGTAGGTTCATGTCCTTTTTGCCCTTGCATAACCTCAACTAAGGATTCCATGAGCCCCATAGTCAATTTAATGATCATGACAAGTTAAGGACCAACCCAAAATAATCCACTAAAGAATCCCAATACGTCATACTAAGACATAGAATATAACATAGAACTCAGTAGTGACATGAGTTATGGTAGCATGGATGAATGATAGAGAAGGTGGAATGTAGTTCCAAATTAAGGTCATAAGAAGTTCCTTGTGGAATTGTGGTTAAAATGACTCGAGAAGTTCCATCCTCAGTCTAGACAAAAACCATCCACTTTCAGTGACTTTGCATCATCACTCTAAGATCGATCCACCCACTTGAGACACAAGAGTGTCCTTGCAAGACAACCACCATTCCACAAAGAGGAGAGAGAGGTAGGAAGTGAGAGAGAGAGAGAGAGGGCCTTAGTTAGAGGGGACTGTCAGGCATAGGTATATGTCTTTCGAGTACCATAACCAGTGCTTGTAGCCTTTTTATTTGTCCAATGGGGTGTGCTTTCAATTCCCATCATTTTTATTTTTATTTTTTTGAATGATGGGAACCACACCATGCAACGACGTTATTTCTCTTCCTATCATTGATAGTGTGGAATGGTAGGAAGTTCACAAAAAAACACTCAAGCACTCTAGCAAGAAGAACAATACAATGAGTATTGAGTTCCCTTAAAGTCACACCCTTTACAAACCTTTGGATCCTTCTTGATTCCCAAACTACCAAGGTCATTGATTGATTAAAAGTCTCTTTAATGTAAAAAGGACCTCAAATTCCTAGAATGAGGAAAATCATGGAGTTCATTGGATGGGTGGATGACATGGATTCATTACTTGTTCCATGAAAAATAAACCATGTCAAAGTCATCAAACATCATAATTCAAAAATAGAAACAAGACATCCACAATCACACATTAAGCATAAACCATCATTTGTAAATAATAATAGTAGCATTGTGTCCTGTGATAATAAAGCAGATTTATTAGCAAAAATGAGAAAATAACACACTCAATCAAAAGAAACACAAGAGACAAAATAAAGTAAAATATTTAGAAAGTGTAAAATAATCAAGAAAATCTAAATGTACTAAAAATGTTATAAAATTATAAAAATTTGAAAAATCAAAAATTTGTAAAATAAAAAATGTAAAAAATAAAAAGGATTGAAAAAGTGAGAGGTCATGATAATGGTTAGCATAGATGGCCATCTCCCCCATGATTGAGTTGGAAGGAGGAGATTTAAAAAATAGAACATGGATGTCCATTAGGTAAGGTGGTATTTACACTGGCCGATCTTGGTTCTAGAAAAGGTTTAATTTGTTGGATATTGACCCACTACTTTTTATTTGGGCTATCAGGTTTGTAAATTATCATGGCCCTAGAGGGAAAGGTTTGATTAATTATATAAGGTCTTTTCCACAATGTTTGAAATTTTGTCATTTGATGTACATGTGTAGGGTTCTAGTAGAGGACCTTATCTCCTAGTTGAAACATTACTTTCCTAATTCTAAGGTCATGGCGTTGCTTGCTGAATGCCTTGTTCACCTCATTCAAAGATAGGGCCACTAAGCGATTGTCATTTAGCACGTTCAAATTGATCAAATGTTTCCTTTTGTGCTAAACATAGGTCAAGGTTTAGATCACATGCCATTGAGAGCATATGGAGCTTAGATTGAATTGGAAGTGTTGGAAGTTTTCCATACACTAACTCATAGGGAGAGTATCCAATAGGAAGTTTCCAAGTTGATCGATAAGCATAGAGAGTATCATTAAGTTTTGTGCCCCAATCCTTCCTATATTTGCTAATGGTTCATGTTAATATTTTAGTAATCTCCTAATTGGTTACC
>MNCI01008581.1:116926-145505 GCA_015680685.1 Gnetum montanum
ACATCTCTTCAATACTTGCTCAAGTTGGTCCAAGGCTTACTCAAATGTAGCTTCATAGGTGGAGAAGTCATCCATGAAAACTTCAACACCATTACCGATCTGTTGTTGAAAGATACTAAGGACCAAGCATTGAAATGTTGTAGGGGCATTGCATAGGCTAAATGGCATCTTACAGTATACAAAAGCCCCCAGGGACTCATGAATGTTATCTTGGCTTGGTCTTTTGGCATAATTTGGATTTGGTTGTAGCCACTGTAACCATCCAAGAAACTATAATAACAATGCTTGGATATGGTGTCTAATAATTGATCCACAAATGACAAAGGAAAGTGATCCTTAAATGTTACCATATTTAACAACCTAAAGTCAATGCAAACCTACCATTTACCATCCTTCTTTGGTACAATTACGAGTGGGCTAACCCACTCATTATCCACGATTGGATAGATAAACCATGCCTTGAGTTGCTCTATCTCCTCCTTAATGTTTTGCTTCAATTTGGGATTTAGTCACCTCTACAACTTCCTTCTAGGTTTCATGGCCAGATCAGTGTAGATGCGGTGTTGGCATATCCTTGGATCAATTCCTATTAGTTATGGATATGACTAAGCAAAGGTTGTTGACCATTTATTCACCACCTTCAACAACTTTTCTTTTTGTTCAAGAGCAAGTTTGGCATTAACGATGATTGGTTTACCATTCTTTAAAAATGCATATTCCATTTTGATTGATAAAAGTTTTTAGTTCTAAGGGCTCTTGCTTGAATTGATCAGGGATCTCCAACTTTCCTCAATAATTATCATCATCTTCATTAGAGAGTTGGGAATGGACTTGTTTAGTTTTGTCCATGCCTTCTATATATGAACAAGTTAATCTCTCAGTTGGCTCCATACATATTGTGTTTCTATTTGAATCAGCTATCAGCCACTAGGTGTCTTCTTGTTTTGTGGCTATTGCATACAGACATCATTGAATATTAACTTCTTGTGCACACTGATTGCATGCCTTAATATATGTGCTTTTGATGGACCAAATCTTTTGCATACAATTTCACCAATTGTCATTGTACACGATGCATGGAATATGCTTCTTCTCAATTTTTCCTAACTCATTCTCCTTAGATATTTCAAGAGATAGGTCCCTTATACCCATTTTTACATCGACCATGCTTAACCAATCCTTTCCCATGATGATGGGAAAGTCACTTCTGTAGTTGTCCACCTTGATTGCCAAAAAATCAACAAGATAATACCGGCCACAAACTATGGTCACAATGTCCTCTACTAATCCCAAAGGGACCGTAATAGACTGATTTGCTAATTCTAAATGGATGTTGTTATTATTAAGAGGTGGTAGGTTCTAGGATTTGTACATATCATGAAAGATGAGGTTAACTCTGGAACCAGAGTTAAGAAGAGCCTTGCATAGCTCTTGTCTAGTAATCTGTAGAAAGATGAGTGGACTTCATGGATCAAATCTTTTTGTAGGAAGGTTGCTAGTCTTAATCTAATCAGAAACAACATGAGTTAGCATTACAATGTAGATGCTAGGTAGCACTTGGTTTGAAGGGTGCTCAAAGGTATTTGATGTACAAGATGAGGGTATTGGAGATATAGGGCGATTAGCCACAGTAGGTTGTGAGGGCTAGAGAGGACTGCTAGGCTGGAAGAAAGGTCATTTTCTTGATCAATTATCTAAACCATTAGGTTGAAAAATTGGTTATGAATGTACAACCCTTGTAGAATTTCGTTGCTGCAGCTATGGAGGAATTTTACCCTACATGGATGGAGCAGGAGGTAACTAAGTTGAAGGTGGAGATGTAGGTGTATGGGGATGTGGAGGATGTTAAGGATACTGATATGGGTTTTCCCCTCAAGTAGATGGTGAATATGTTCGATGGTACTCTAGAGGGTAATAGTGATGCTGGAATGATGCATAACTTGTTGAACTTCTAGGGGAGACAAGTTGCTGAACATAGTACTTATATGGATTTGGTTGCCTATAAAGGTAGTACTACCTTGATGGTGGCATTCCTCATGATTGTGGTTGGTACCACTATTAGTACTATTCAGAAGGTTGTGAAGGAGTTTCACTTAGGTAGTAAGCTTGTTGTTACTAGTGGAATTGTCTTGGATTACCTTGAGGATAAGGCAATCATCTTGGAGCTTGCCTACATGCTAGGCAGATGTTCAATGTGTACACTCTAGATTCTTGTAAGTGTGACATCACAAAGAAACATCCCTTGGGATGTTCATATTGACATATGTCACATTTGATTTCATCATCAGAGTTAGACTCCACAACTTCCTCTACTGTAGTAGCTTTGCCCTTACTTTTTTGGTAGGCACGTTCATCTTGTTTTCGCTATCTATGATTACAATCACTATTTTGCTCTTTGGATTCTTTAGCAATTTTCAAAGAGGTTTGAAACTTTTCATCCAAAGAGTCCCATAACTTGTCAATCTTGGTTGAAATGTCAAAAATAGATTTTTGGATAGGCAAGGTCTTTTTATTCACCACTTCATCAAGTGGTGAGTCCTCCTCATCACAAAATCGAACCTCTCGTTTTCTGATGGATAGGTCCCTATTATACTCTTTAGCACTCTCCCTTTTTCATAGCTCACCTTCTTCTTTTGCTACTTACTCAATTGGCCTTTGGATCTAATGAGTTCTCATTTCAGAAAACCTTCCTTGGGCATACACCCCAAGGGTTCTTCTTGTTTCTACCCTGAGCCCATTTATGATGTGACAAAGTTGTTTCCTCTGAGAGTAACCATGGCTAAGGCATCTATGTAAGAGTGAATAGTATTGGCCCATGGCAACATCTAAGGGTTTATGTGCTCCTTGTTTCCAACCTTGGATTTTCCTTCTTAGATTAGACACTCTAGAGTACATTGGATATTTGTCATTGAACAATTCTAACATGGTAGTCCATCTTCAAATAGATTTTGGTTCTAAGGACCGATACCAACTTTCAGCTTCCTTAATGAGTATCCTTGGGAAAAGCTTGAGTTTATGCCACTTGTTCTCAATGTTTCGTAAGGTACATGCATCTTGAAAAGCTTGTAGATGCGTCTGCAGATCAGAGTTGTATCCCCCCTCAAATGTTGGGATATTGTTCATGTCTAGGCACTTGATCGAACTATCCTTCATATGCCTAGTTGAAATTCTTACTGCCTCCACAATGTTAAGCATACTTTGAGTTGCTAGTAAAGGTTCATCATCATCGCTGCGTTGATGATGCCAATGATGGCTTCGGCACCCCTTCAGTTTTGGTGACCTTCATGATCATTATTATTTCGTCAATCACCTTCAATATGGTTGTTTAGACGACAACTTTTATGAGAACCGTTAGATGAAGAGGAATGTTCAAAATTAGATTAAGAGGATGAAGAGGAAGGTGCACTGCCACCACCACTGTGGTGTTTGCTAGCATTCTTACACTTTTTACAATTTCCATCATTATATCCCTTATTATTGTAATGTTTACCTGAGGCCCTACTTTGGCTATTACCCTTTTTTAAACCTAGTTTATGAATAGGTAATTGCAGGGTTAAGTTGACACCCTCACCATTGTTAGCAAGGGGTGGAGAATCTTCATGTTAAGAGCCTTCCAAGGGAGGATCCTCATTGTCCTCTTAATTTAGTAGGAACAAGGGGTTAGTGTAATGTTTCCCCTTTGTGGCTTCATGGAGTCTCTCCTGACGTTTATCCCACCTACATTATGTTTCAGTGGGATGATAGTTCCGAGTGTTATATCCATCCACAATGTACTCTTTGTAAAGATATACTATGTCCAACTTCTTAAGGGTTTTAATTAGCATTTCGGGCATAGATCTATTGGGGGACAAAACAACATTACCCTCCATATCACACCATCACATTTGTTCATCCTGTTGTAGGATGAAGGTGAAATTTAGCACAAACTAATCTAGATGAGTGTGTACCACCTTGCATTCTTGTGGGATTGGTGGTTTAGTATTGTCATGCTTATGAGAAGAAGAAGACATGTTGTAAAATAAAATGAAATTGTCAGTGTGCTTTTATAGATTATGGATACTGGGAATGATATGGACCTTTAGGTTTGTACAATAATATTAATGGTATTCACTTAGACCTAAATAGTGCATGTTCCACAAACAAAGTCCTTGGCAATGATGCCAATGATGAGTGGCAAGGTACCCTTATGCCCAACCGTACAAATCATGAAGCGTTCACGTGTGACTCGATCGAATTCCACAGACTTCATCATTTCCATTACACTAGTCCTTTAGGAAAGTAAATTTAGCCTTAAGGTCAATCATTGTCCTCCCAATTACACTTATGATGTATGTTGGTATGGTTAAGTGTAATTGAGGCATCCAATTTTTATCATTTTGTATTTTATATCCTGGGTGCTCGAATGTAGATAAAAAGAAGTTTGATTAACTAATCTAAATAACTAATTAACTAATCCTAACATAAGTATCTATTCCCACTTTCTGTACACGTCCTAAACCCACGTATCCACTACTAGACAACCAAACATTACGCTACTGGGTGTACCAAGCGATAACACTGTTGGGATTACCAATACATGTTATGCTCAAAGAAGTCATACTTATGTATTTAATCTATCTAGCTTAATAATCTCATTAACTTAATTGCTGGAAAATAATTGCGAAATAATTAAAAATAATTAACAAATAATTGAAAACATTGACTGCATAAAAAACAGCTAATCTATCCAAAGTGCTACAAGGTTTATCAGAAAGCTCATCTTTATTGTCGCACACACTATCGTGCTTAGGTACAACAATGCTTGGATAAAGATCTATACAGTCAATGACTCCTGCTGTGGGCACTCAGGGGAAAAAATTCTAACTTTTGAATGGAGAAAATGCAAGAGCTTTGCTACAATTGAAATCTAGACTCCCCATAAATGTGATGGGTAGGTGCGTATTTATAGACGATAGATAGACACCGTGTCAAGTAGACATTGTCGACGTAAGTTGAAATGCATCAATAGGGCCTCATGGATGAGGCCTCATTGATGCAATCGGCTACATCGATGAGGCCTCATTAGTGTAGCCAACTAATGATGACTCCTCAATTAGCATAACGCAGGTTTGTCAACCCCATGTACTCTTTCAAATCCTCAATTTGTAGGTCTTTATTTTTCACTTTTGCTTGATGGACAAGGGCATAGCTATCCAGGATGGGTTACCAATTAGGATTCTACGCTAATATGGAGCTAATTCTAGCCTTTGCCATTTGGATTTCTTTCTCATTGATTTGTTTGTACATGCCCACCTAGTCTTGGAAGTGTTCCTTAAGCCTTTCATGTTTCTTTGCTTTGTTTTACCATGTGCTA
Source organism: Gnetum montanum (assembly GCA_015680685.1). Lineage (NCBI taxonomy): Eukaryota > Viridiplantae > Streptophyta > Gnetopsida > Gnetales > Gnetaceae > Gnetum > Gnetum montanum. The sequence goes on from MNCI01008581.1 coordinate 122,280, forward strand.
ATTTCAATGGCTGATTTTTCTTGAACAGCACGTACCTCCTCCATAGAGAGGGTTCTATTTTTTCTTGTGAGATGTCTCATATCTTGGTTGAACCTTACCAACTATTCTCTCAACTGGTGGGTACTCTCTTCTAAGACATTTTTTTTCTTTTCCACCATGGTCAACCTCATTTTGTCAACAACAAGTTATTTATTTTCCTCTTGTACTATGGTAAGTGCCTTTACATATGCATACATCTATGCTTCAACTACAAAGGAATTCTATACCGATTTCTCCTTCTCATCTACTAGTTATTTATTCTACTCAATCATTCTACTGATTTACTCTATTATGAATTTTTCAATCTAAGCAAGCATAATGAATTGTGTGGGATCTCTCCTTTTAGCTCTCAAGGTTGCAAACTCTTCTTGAAGTTTTAGAACTTCTACTTCCACATGCTCCACCCTAGTCTTTGCCATGATCAGTTTTTTCTTGGTGGTGATCAACTCTGACTGCACTTCAGTGACATCAATTAGGATGTTGAAGAATGTTATCATTACTTGCCCCATCTATATCAATTTATCAAGTGCATCTTCATGGTTAGTTGGAGTCATTGAGGTTCCAGCTAACATTTGAGCATCTCTAGCTCTAGTTAGATTTACTAGTCGTATAGTAGGTACATTGAAGTATTCTTTGATGTAATTAGTGATCATCTTTGCTACTCCTACTACATCCTAGTGCTACATTACCACAACTGTGTCTCCTTCTCTGGTCTCTAGCACCACTTGAAATGATGCAACGTTCCCAGAGATCTGTCGTGACCATACCTCTCCTCCTAACTATAATGAAATCTATTCACTTGTCGGATCAATTGAAACTCTGTACAAATTGGTCTTTTCTTTGGTTCCCTAGATGATTTTTTCTATAATTTACTTCAGATAATTCATTGACGATCGATACTCTTGTGGCAGCGGCAGTGAAACTTGCAGTGGTTGCTACACTTGCTATTGGTTGCTAGGCCTTGCTTGCTATTGTTCTTGCCATTGCTCTTGTTACTATTCTTATTCTTGCTCTTGCACCTCACCATGATCCTTCCTTGGTGGTGCTTGTTTGAGCAGCCCATCATATAAAGCATTTTGGGCTTTCTTGGGAACATCATTGGTGTATTCCAAGATTCTAGCTTGCTTGCATAGCTTCCTAATAAGGCAAGGGGATGGAAGTGTTGGCTTCCCTACATTTCTTTCTTCAAATCACCATTGTATTTTCATAAAATAGAGTTGTGCCAAGTTGGTATTGAATTTGCCCATCAAAATTGCACTTTCTCTAGATGCAGAGGTTGAAAGTCGATTAAGTCCTTTTGTTGGGAACAAATGATAAGTGAAAATTTTAAAGTATATCCTCTCCTCTAGAGTTAGTTCATTGTAGTCATTATCTTCTTTGCCATATTCCATTTTTAACCATGATTTTCTTATTTTTGGATCTGATCGGGTGGACAGATATGCTAGTCTTGCCCCTTCATTTGGTATATTTAGAGCTTCAGCAATTGCCTTGATTGAGAATGAAATTGAAATTCCTCCAATATTTTACTGTAGTTCTTTCTTCCTTATTGTGCCAAAACTGATATGTTTCTCCAAAATACCATTCACCACTATTTGAAAGGATATGTCATAGCGGTGACAATTGGAGTTGCATCTTGACTGCTTCTAGAACAAATGCCATGAATAGGCCAAAGTTTATCTCCATAATGATTGTGGTCAAGATGGATCTCTCCTGAATGGCTTGGAGGCAATATTGTGACAACGTGAGGCATTGTCCTTACACTTGTGGTGCTTCTCCCTCTCCTTGGGCCAATTGTACTATGGTAGGAGTGTCTTGATGAATGCTAAAGGATAGGGCTTCCTATTCCTAATGTTCAAGTGTTGGTCCTCCATTTTGGCCTCTACCTTGGCCTCTTGGTGATTTGCTTGCTCCTTGTGAAGGTCCTCCTTATGCTCTTCCTCTTCTTGGGGCCATCTGCAACCATTAAGGAATTAGAATTACTAAAGTTTTTCCTCGTATTCATAATGGTTTCATACCTTACTTATACCCTTATTTTTGTTACGTTCTTAGTTAATTAAGGTTGCAGAGTTACGAAAATTTTTAAAAATTTATCCCATGTGTTAATCTCTCTATAACCTTTCACAATTTCTCATTTTGTCCCTAGGTATGATGGTTATTGTCCTTAAGATCATTAATTCAATGTTTTGGCTTTAGTATGTTTGATTATTCTTTAGAAATTCCAATTATCTCTTTGTACTTACCCTTAAAGTACCTTCTAGGCATTAGAATTTTTTGAAAAATTAGCTTAAAATTTCCTCACAAGCACCCCCCAATAACTTAGTTGAGCACTCCATGATCAAATAGGTTTAAAAATCATGAAAATTGAAATGATATTGGGCAAGTTATGGCTTGGGAAAGCTAGGAGGTCAGAGCTGTTTTCATAGAAGAAAACATGAAAAACCTCCCTTGGTTCAAAAGAGAAATAATGAAAAGATTTTTTAACTCCCCATATATTTATACTTTTTGTGGGACTCGATATCGAGGAGACATTGGGGATCTAATATCGGTGTGGACCTGATATCGGTGACCCAATATTAGAGCCCTAGAAATTTTAGTTTTCATGAGTGTCTGATTGGAAAAATTAATTCTCTTTGATGTCAGAAAGGTTTTAATGTGGTTTAGAGGGCTTGAATGATACAAGCATGCTTGTTTTCATCAAAAATTAATCATTGGAAGTTCATAGAGAAGAGATCTCGAGCTACGAAAGTTCATAAGTTGGGTAAGAAGGGTAATGAATTCATATTTGTATAATGAAGAGTGTAAGCAATATCAGAAGTGTTTATTGATATTCGGAAGGTTTAAGATGATGTGGAATTACTTGGCAGGTATAAGATACAACAATTATACAAGTGGATCCTCCCCAAAGTAGCCTCTAGCCCTTAAAGCCCTTGTATAACCACCGCTAGAAGTGTCCTTAGGCACTTAAGGAGTTAAATGTAATGCATACCTGTTTAGCAAAACACACATGTTAGTACCATCAAATTTTAGAAAATTACTCTATGTTACACAAAACCATAAGTTGTGACTATTCGAATAGTGAGATGAGATGGACTTAGAAGGGATTGCAGAAATTGGGACGTGAGGTGTCTTACCATAGGCATAATGAATTCTTGTGTTTTATTAGTGGTTAAAGTAATCATTAGACTTTTTGTCCAAGATTCAAACCAAGCCCAGACCACATTCCAGTGACATCACATTGTTTCATCTCTTGGAATTACAATCGTAAGACTATCAATGTTACAAGGGGTACTGTCACTTGGTGTATTGTCCAAAGGAGGAGTTTTATTCATGGCACCACTTTTCTGTTTACATTTTTGAGAAGCCACCTACCTTCAAGCATGGATAACATGTCTTTCTAGTGAAGCCCCTAGAAATTCATTTTGTGCTCTTTTATTTTTTAACTGTGTCAACCTTTGAAGGTAGCACTTGTTTAACACTTACTCTCGTTTTTTGTTAGATCTACAAGGATATAATACAACCTTAGTTACATAATAGAATTCATAATAATAATCCAAAAAGAATCCACAAATCCCCTTAATGTTACACCCTATTCATTTCCACTTGGGTTTTCACTTTTTGATCTAGGCATAATGATCACAAGATTATTTTTAGTTGTATGATGAAAAAGAATAACATTATGGCCATGGTAAGAACCTCTTAGTAATGGAATGGATGGATGGATGATGTGGGCTCACTATGCAAATAATCAGTCTCTTATGACTTGATAACATAGAGAAATCTTCACCTTATTGGACTACATATTGCCTTTATTCAATGTGTCTTATTAGTAATCAAAATTATTTACAAAGTGTTTAAAAACAAAGTATAAAAGTAATGGAAAAGATAGTAAAAAATTGTGAAAAAGTATAAGGAATGAAAAATGTAAAAGAACATGAAAAATTGAAGAAATGGAAAAGTATAAAAAAATGAGAAAAGATTAAAGAATATGGAAAATGAAAAGAATTGTAAAACAAAAAATGAAAGATCACTTATTAATTCTGAAATCAAAGTAAAGTATCTCCCCCATGATTGATCTCATGGACGAGTGTTCAAAAAATGCTCCCTAAATCTCCTAGGTCATACACTATAGGTAGTTCACATACCATCTTTAGTGATGTAATTTTTCAATTATCATCCCATGTAATTTTGATGGTAGTGGAGTTATGATAATTTAAGTTCCCATTTTCTTTTCCTTTTGATGTATGACTATGAGTTAATTATCTTTTTTTTAGGCTCTTAGTTGGAATCATCTTCTTAGCTTGGGAATTAATAAGTGGTTCAAATGTTTCCATGCACATTTTAGACAATTTATGGTTCTCTATTAGTGGACGCAAGGTGTCTTTTGGTTTTGTGGCTATTGCTCTCTCATTTGTAGACACTTGTTATTTACTATTGTGATTGTGAACTAGAATGGTAATTGTGTTGATGTTCTAAACTGTCGGTCCGTGATTACACCCTTTACTTTTAGTTGTAATGCATGGAGTTTGCTGCATGCGTATGGCTCCATGCATGTCTTCCTTGAAGATCTCAATAGATAGATCCATCATGCTTAGCTTAGCATCGATCATGTGAAGCCATGCCCTCCCCAAGATTATTGGGAATTCCTTATCAGCATCTTTCACATCAATTACTAAAACGTTGACTAGATAGAACCACCCATTAACAATGGTCACTACATGGTCTATCTGCCCCAAAGGAGTGGTGATAGACTGATCTACAAGCTCCAACCTAATATTGAATTCTTCTAATGATGGTAGGTTCCATGCTTGATATGTTTTGTAGGAGATCAAATTCACCCCCAGAACCTAAGTCTAATAGAGCTTTGCATGGTAAATTTCCAATTATTTGTAGATAAATCAACGAAATTCCTGGATCAATTCTCTTCTTAGGGAATGGTCCTACCTTGATCCAATCAATGACAATTTTAGTGAGCATGAAAACTTGTATGTTCAGAATTGATGATGATGGAAGCTTGTCAATAGTGTGAAGATCTATTTTAGGAGAGGTCTAGATGAAGCTCCAATTGTACTAGCCTTCTTTGGACTTGTCCTAAAGAAAGGACATTTCTTTGTTTGGCCATTAGCAATGCCAGTGAGATTTTCTACTTGTATATTTACTACCCTTGCAACTCTCTTCTACTATGGTTGCGATGGCAACTCCCCTTACATCGTGGGTGGTGGCACTGGTGGCAAAGGATTTGACTTGGAATTTGAGAAATTAGCTATTTGTGGATGCACATATGAGTTTGAGTTGGTCCTTGATGGCATTGGTTTGTGGTATTCAAGTGGATAGTATTGTGGAGTTTGAACAATTGTGTTTGCTGGTGAGATTGGACATTGGACATAGTATCTATAAGGATCAAATTGTTGATATGGATACTATTAGCATGACAAAGGCATAACCCATGATTGAGGCTACTACCACTATTAATAATATTTCTCTTGCAACTATGACAAAGCTCCACTAGGATAATATGTTGGTCAAAGGTTCTGGTAGTAGTTACCTTGAGGATAAGATAACCTTTGGGCATCTATTTCCGAACAAATTTGGGATTAAGGATGTATGCCCCTCTTTCTTGCAAATGTGTCATAACCAAACAACATTCCTTATGATGTTCATACTAACACACAGTACAACCTTCTTCATCTATAGAGATGGTATCTAAGACCTTAAATAGTAAAGCAACTTTTCCTTTGCATCCAAGTTCTCTATTCTTTTTTTTTGTCTTTACCTTCTGTGAAGGCTTACTCTATGCTTTCCTCCATAATCTATAATGCTATGGTACACCTTTCATTGAATGAGTCCCACACTTTTGCTACTTGTGCTACTACATTGATGATGAGTCATGATTTGTTTGCCCTTGACATTGGAGCCTTGTTTCAGAGCCTTGTTATCAATGCCCCAATGTCGAATATGCGACATCGGGGCTAGGACACGACATCAAATATCCGACATCATAGGGTCTACTCCAGGCTATAAAGATAGCGCTCCAGCTCATAATTTCCATATAGTTTTTTAGTTAGAGTAGCAAAGCCCTTGCAATTTGTTTTCTCTAGAGTTAGAATATTTTCTAAATGTCCGCAATGTGATGTTTGTAATCATATGATACCTTTGTTCAAGTGTGAAGTACTTGGACACATTACATGACTGGCAATAGAGATTGAGATTACTTCCATCATTGTAGCATCCACTTAGATTATTACTTTTGAATTATTAATTATTCACTACTTTCTTTAGTTAAATGTTTTCATTTATTGTTATTTACTATTCTTGATATTAAGTGGAATGCATACACCTTAATCACGAACATTTAAGTGTAGATACTTGGTAATCCAGAAGTGTATCATTTGGCATAACCAGTGATGTATACTTGGCAGTCCCAGAAGTAGTCTCACAAAGTCCATCATGTGTATGGACAATTAAGTATGGATACTTATCACCATAGGCTAGTTTAGATCTTGTTTTCCATTATTCATTAGTTTAATTAATCCATCTCTTTATCGTCATGAGGAGTAGCATAGAATTAATAACAACATCATACATCTCACTTTGGACTAAACCATATGTGACAAAGCTAACACTAGTCCAAGTGGGAAGATAGTGAACTGTGATCAAAGCATAACAATCTAGATGCCAAAAGTAGTCCCATCCATAGAATTTGACTAGATCTTGCATGAACGCTTGTGATTCGTATGGTTGAGCGTAGGGGTACCTCATTGCTCATCATTGGCATCATTGCTGGGGATGGTGCTAGTTATCTAGATTAGTTATATCATACATGATTGCTGTAAAAGGTCTTAACGATATATCCTTTAGAAATTATTAAATCCGATACACCAAGAATAATGTCTCTCCCACATGACCATGACAATGCATTATATAGCAAATTATTCATTGGAGAAATAATGCAATATACGATGAAGAAGATTGGAGTGATCAACCTTATGTAGGGGTTTCTTATGATCATGATCACCCTGACAACACTCAAAGGCTACATTCACCTAAGGTAGACAACCTTGGAGGAGATGACATAGGTTCTGAACTAGAGGAGGCCTCAAGGCCTAAGACCTCCTTGAAACCCAGAAACAATAAATCAAGGGACCCCAAGGAACACTATAGAAGCCATGGCGATTCTCCCAGATCCTCATCTTCCTCTTTCCCTTCAACATCCAGTTCTGATGAAGATGAATGTAGGTATAGAGATAGAGCTCCACCAAAGGGTCAAAATAAAAACTAGAATTGAACCCACAGGAAAAGTCAAAGAAGTCACGATGACCATAGAAATTTTCCGCACAATCTATTTGATGACAATGAACCCCTTTTGGCCATGAAGAGCCTAATGCATATCATAGAGGCAATTAGGATATCTCACAAGCATCATAAAAAGAATTGTCTACCGAAGCTTGATATGAACAATCATCCTCAATTTGCAAGAGGCTATAATGCAGATTCGCAACATCATTTACAAGCCTTCTATGATGCCTATGCATTCTACAATGTGGAAAGTGAGTGGAAAAAGCTTAAGCTCTTTCATAGGACACTAATTGATAGAGCCAAAATGTGGTATTGATCGTTGAAACCAAATTCAATCCGACGATGGTCTACGATGATAGAAATTTTCAACAAGAAATACCAAACCTATAAAAGAGTGTCCAATCTAAGGAGAGAAATCCAAGAGTGGAAACAAGAACAACATGAACCCTTGGACATGGTCTTAGATAGATATTATGCTTTACTGAGTTAATGCCCAAGCCATGGTTTCTTCGAGGAAGAGTGACTTTACCACATCATAGATGGGCTTCATAATGAAACAAGGGTGACCCTTGGGATGTATGCCCCAAGGCAATTATACGAGCTCCAAGCCCATTAGATCAAAGAGATAATAGAGCATGTGGAAATAGAAGAAGAAGAGATATGCAAATGGGAGAATGTCAAGAAATATCAATGGGACCCAACTCTTCAACAAAAGGAGGTCTAGATCTATGGTAAGGAGAACAAAACCACTTTCAATAAGGTGATTTCAAAACAAACATTGCTAATACAGAAATCAATGAATGAACTTGAAGAAAAGCTTAATAGGATGTCCAAATGGATATATGAAAATGTTTCAACTTTCATTGATATAGTCGAGGAGAGGATCATGCAAAACAAGCCAGGTGATCACACTAAATAGAGAATACAGAACTAAGAAATAGGTAAGAACATTTTTTGGCAAAAGGGAAACATGGCTAAAGAAAGTGAGGCTATAGACTCAACCATAGATGAAGATAATGGATGTAACATTTGCATATATGATTATCCAAAGGGCCATTGCCCAGTCTTGTTACATCTATGGGAGTATTGGATAGGTGCCTTAAATATGAAGTTTTTGCAAAAGCACATGCCTAGGAGATTTCCTCTTCCACAAGGTAATTATAGACAGTCCCACAACCGATCATACCATCCTAGGGATACTTATTACTAGCCTCAACATAGTCATCGACTGCAGTGGTAACAACCACAGTCCTAGGGGAGGCCACCACCAAATCAGCCCTATCCTTCCTACTTGTCGAAATTACATGGATACTATGTTCAACACCCTATTTCTCAAACTAGTTCTACATCCTCTACTTCTAATCGCCACTACCACTCTCCTGAGTACCATCAATTCATGACATCCCCTGAAGGATCACCACCTCATGCCTCTTACCATCCATCCTACCCTTGATATTCTTATAATCCACCTCATTATATTCCACCACCAAGGACACAGGAAGGTTTTGCACCACAATATTAACAAATGAATGTCACTTATGCTACACATGTGCATAGACATGCCATCACTAGTGTGTCTCAATTACAATGTAGGAAACGCCCCTTCTGGAGGAAAGGCCATAAGCCAAAGAAAACCATGCATGGACCCACCACATCATTAAGCCAACACAATGCCAATCTAGTGCACCACCTTCTTTTTCACCATCACCATCCTCTGAGCCTACACAAGGGCCACCATCCATCAGTACTCCAATCCCAAATCCAACCAATGAATCTACAAGCATGGGGAGACAAACAAATCCATGCATACCATATCATGATCAAGGGTGTAATTGTGGGCTAGCCATCCATAATGTTCACACACCTCATACCCTGACCCACCATACATTTAACAACCAAGTGTGTGACCGATGATTTTTCAACCTAGCCACCGCACCACCAACAAACACCTAGTGGCTAGGGCATGAATGGTTACTAATGTTTCATACATGCATGGATCCCAATTATCCACTTATTAATCCTTGTCATAGCCAAATGTTTAGTCATGGGGGTTACCTCCCATTCTAGTCTTCAAGATTCTTAAGTATTTTTCATCTTTGTTTTACACATTCTTTATTTTACATCTTCTTGTTTTCATGTTATTAATATTTTCTAATTTTTTTTACAACATCGTTAGTACATTTGCTATTTCTTGAATATTTTACACCTTCTTTTATATTTTCTTTTATCTTGGGGTGATTTTCTAAGTTTTTGTTAATAAGTGCCAAGTACAGTGGTAAGGCGTTGATTGATGGTGGTATGTACTATGTCTATTATTTGATTGTTGGTATTTGGTTTCTAGCTTTGAATTTCATTACAGATGATTAGGACACTGGTTCTTTTTCATGCAACAGGCAATGAATCCACAACATCCACCCATCCACCCATCCACAAACTCTATGGTTTTCCTTGTTTTAGAAATGTGTAGTCCCTTTTTCATAAATAAAACTTTAATAAATTTGTAACTTTGGTAGTTTTTAGAATTGGGAAGGATTCAAAGGATTGAATAGGATGTGGCTTCAAGGGGATTTGATATTCTTTGTGCCTTCCTAATTGCCTAGGTGCATGTGTGTTTTCATGAATTTCTTATTATTCCATGTCCATCAATAAAAGGAAGTTGAATAAGTCCTTGCATGGTGTGGTTCTCATAAAAAAAATGATGTGAATTCAAAGCACACCCCTTAGAAAAAATAAATGCATGTGTCTTTGTATGGTGTGGTTCCCATTTCAAAAAGAAAAATAATGGGAATTCAAAGCACACCCCTTAGATAGAATAAACGGGCTACAAGCATTGGTTATGGGACTAGCCCCCTCTAACTAAGGCCCTTCCTCACTTCCTACTTATTCTCTAATAAGGAATGGTGGTTGTTCTATGGGAGCACTCTTATGTCTTAGGGGATGGACTGGTCTTACAATGTTCATGTGAAGTCACTAAACATGGTTGGTTTTGGTTTAGACTAAAGATGGATCCTATCAAGTCATTTAACCACAAAATCCACAAGGGACTTCATGTGACCTTAATTAGGAACTCCATTCCACTCTCTCATCCATCTATGCTTTCCATGTCTCATCTCACTACCAATTTCATGTTATTGATTCAATGTCTTGGTTTGATGTGTTAGAATTTTTAGTTAGGTTCTTTTGGGTTTTTGTACTTAACCTTTTGTAACCATTAATCATCCATGGAGCCCACAAACTCTTTGGTTTGAAGTTATGCAAGGGCATAAATGACCTGTGCCTACTTTTGGGAGGACCCACTTGCATCTCTTTTGGTTAGATTAGTTAAGTTCTTTATCCTTAGACACTCTTACAATCAAATCTTTTTGTTTACCCCATCAATGATATCCAATTCTGCACATCTTCACAACATTTTTCAATGAACTTTCCTTTTTATTGTTGTGAATTCTTACACCCTCTTCAAATATTTCCTTGTGTCAAACTTTTTCAAATTTAATAGACCAGTTATCTATTTGACCTTATTTGTCAGCCTTCTTGCTAACACTACTAAAGGAATTAATCTACCATAATCACAACCTAGCTGAGTGTAGCCACCAAAGAGATAAGGTACTTAATAGCTATATGTTATACCTTACATACTAATTCATGATTTTGTTATGATTGCAATGGAAAGCATGGACTAGAAGTAGGACTATCTTCACCAAGGATGATGTAGTAGCACCTTGTGACAAGGACCATTCATGATCATTAGATCTTCTATCTCTCTCTTCGGCTACCAAGAGGTGTTGGATGTTAGTTTTTTTTTCCAGGGTGTTCACTTCTCTTATCATGAACACCTACTTTTGTAAAGCTTATAACTCTGTACAGTTGGGCACTCAGCATCTGTCTACTCCACCTGAGTCAGTTTGTATGTCAGTCAATAATCCCATACCTACCTAATATTTTTGTAAGAAACTTGTTCCTCATTGTGTTTAACTTGAGGATGAGTTTTCATTCAGTCATGGGGATATGATGAGTCATGATTCGCCTGGCCTTGACATCAGAGCCTTGACATTGAAGCCTTGTATCAGAGCCTTGTTATTGATGCCCCAACATTAGATACACAACGTTGGGTGTGTGACATTGGGGCTAGGATGCAACGTTGAATATTAGATAATAGATTTCCCCTAGCAGCAAAAATCAATCCATGGGAAAAACCAGAATCAGACCCCCACAGAAATTAAAACTTCATTTCCCTCATTTGCTACTAGGGGAGTTGTTGCAATTTTTTCTTGCAACTAGAGCTTTGTGCCTCCATCTCCCATTGGCAATATCTAGCTCTTTAAAGCTCCAATTTTTGTGATGTTCAAATCTATTTGAACCCAGAGTGTTCAACTTAGTCATTGGGGGGGGTGCTTGCATGCAAACTTTGCATTGATTTGCTATCATTTGGAAGGTATCATAAGGGTAAGGATGTAAAAACCTTAGGAATTATAATGCAAAATCACTAACAATAATGCCAAATGTCCAATTTTTGTAACCCACAAGCCCATAACCATTATTTTAAGCCATAAGTAATGAAAAAGGAACTAGTTGTGATGGGTCATAGAGGAGATAAACAATTTTAGGGGATTTTTCTTGAAAATTTTTCTAACCCTGCAATCATATGAATTATGAGCTCAATGGACTAAGGCTATGAGTAAGGTATACATTGATTAATGATAATAAGCATAACCCTAGTAACACCTAGTTTTTGCTTGATTGCAGATGGCCCTAAAAAGAGGTGCTCAGGGTGAACCCCCGTAGAGAGTCACTAAACATCCACGTGGTGGTCATGGTCAGTAAGAAGAACATGAGGAACATGCTAAGCAGGAGGCCCATTCTTTTATTATCCATCAAAAGGCCCCTGCTATGGGGCAGTCGGCCCAAGGAGAGGCCAAAGAAGTACTAGCCCCCGAACAGGGACAACATGAAACATTACGCCCTGATTGTCTTATCTTGCTGTCACCTTGAAGAAATCCACATTGGCTTTGGTCATTGTGGAAATAAACTTTGGTCCATTCATGGAGTTTGCTCTAGAAGTAGTGTGGATGCAACTCAAAGCATCCCCATTGTGGCCTATCTTGTCTGACAGTGGTGAATGGCACCTAGGTAAAGCCCATCAATTCTGGCATAACAAAGATGAGGGCACCACTATTAATATTTGTGGGGTGATTGTCTCTTACTCAGTCAAGGACATTGCTGTAGCTCTCAAACTACCCAATGAAGTGGCCAAGGTTGCTCAACTATCCACTAGATCTGACCCTGAAACAAAGAAATTATGGTTGAGATGGGCGTATGGTAAAGAGGACAAGTCATACCATGAAATGACTTTGGAAGAGATAACCTACTTTAAGATTGGGATGTACCACCTATTTCCTACCAAAAGGCTCAATCGAATCTTGACTTATGTGGCTAGGGGAAGTGCCATTCTAATGGGAAAATTGCAGTCAATCTTCACCAATATTACTTCACAGAAATCCAAAGGTGGTTCAAAGAAACAAAATCAAGGAGACCAACACTTCCATTTCCCTATTTGATCAGAAAGTTGTGCAAGTGCGCTAGAATCTTGCGATATACTAATGATATCCCTAGGAAGGCTTAGCACACCTCATTTGTAAAACTCCTAAAAATTGCAATGCTAAGAAAAGATTCTGGTAAGAAGCAAGAAGCTGAAAAGGAGATAGAACCAAGAATAGAAATGCAACAAGAGGTTGAGTAGTGTCCACAAGCACAAGCTCTGTCGCCACCACTGCAAGATTATAGACCGTCGATGAGCCATGTGTAGAGGATTGCTAAAAGTATCAACTGGGAAAGTAGGGATGAGGCCAATCTCTTCCAAGTTATGGACAATGCCATATGGCCCACCATATCAACTGATTCAACAAGGGGAGAGATCTCAATATATTTAGAAGGAGGGGGATCTCAATGGTCATGCCAGATCTCTAGAAATGCTACATCCTTTCAAGTCACATTGGAAATTGGAGAAGGCATCACAGTTGTGGTGCTACAACATGAGGATGCAGCAGGCATAGCGGAGGTGAGTACTAATCACATCAAAGAGTCATTTAATGTTCCTGTTGTGCCTCCAACTAATCTGGCATGAGCTAGAGATGCACAAATGCTAGCTGAGACCTCAATGACTCTTGCAGTGCATGAAGATTTGCTTGATTGCTTATTGCAAATGGGCCAAGTGATGACCACTCTGTTTGACATCCCCAAGAATGTCACCATAGCACAATTAGAGCTCATCACCACTAAAGGAAAGTTGGTAATGGAAAAGGTTAGGGTAGAACACATAGAAGCTAAGATACAAATATTGCAAGAAGAGATGGCTGCCTTGCAAGCTAAAAAATAGGATCCTACCCATTTTGTCACACCAAACCAACTGGAGCAATTCAGGACTGTGGAGCTCACCAAGCTAGCAAAGGAAAAAGTAGCTATGGAGTGATAGAAGGAGATGGTGGTTTGGAATGCCTTTGCTATAGACACACAATCTCATGCATATAAAAAGAAACTAACCACCGTCTAAAAAGAAAATAAGTAGCTCACTATAGAAAATTCTCGATTGACCACTATAGAAACACAAAAGAACATCTTAGAAGAAAGTGTTCACTAGTTACCAAAACAATTGGTGAGGGTTAACTAAGATATGAGTCGATTGGCCCAGGAAAATAGAACCCTCTTCATGGAGGAGGTACGCACTATTTGCCAAAAGTTAGCAATCGAGTTTAGCGTGTGGCAAAACGAGGCCAAAAAGCATGAAAAATTAAAAGAGCACTTTCGTGACCAAGTTGGCATGTATAAGAAAATCAATGAAAAGGAAATCAAGATGGCCAAGGCCCACATCAACTCCTTGTCATCGCAAAATTCTGAATGGCAAACCATCTTGAATAGTTATGCCATGGTCCAACAAGCAAAAGTAAAAAACAAAGACCTACAAATAGAGGATTTAAAAGAGTACATGGCATTGGCTAACCTTAAAACAAGTGGTGACCACCTATGCATTGTATGAGAAAGAGTTTGTGGATTGAAAAGATGCTTTGCAAAAGTTGCAAGTGGCAAACTCAGAGTTGGAGGTGGCCAAAACTAGTTATTAGGAATAGAAAGATGTAGCCACAAACTTGGCTCACAAATTGACAAATTATCATGATCTCAAAGATAAAGCTAGGGCTTTTGAAGAAGAATGACGATAGTTTGCAGCATGGTATATAAAAGTAAATCAAATGTTTCCACAGTTGCCATGTCCTTGGAATGTACTGATGCTAGCACACATCGACACAACAACCTAGATGGTGTATGACCCAAGGATGGAGGAGCAAAAGTTGCAGGCTTTGCTCAATCAATACAAGTTTCAATAGCCTAGCGACAAAGAGAAGTAGCAAATGGAAGAGCCACCACCTTCGGGCACTACATGAGCTTCCCAATCTTGTTTTTTTCTTTTTACTAATGTGTCCCATTTTTGTACCACACCACTATGGCATGCAAGATTCTTGTTCATTTTTTAGTCAATTAATAATCTCATGCTTGTCAATATTTTGTAAAGAACTTGTTCCTCATTTTTTTTAACTCGAGGATGAGTTTTCATTCAGTCATGGGGGTATGATGAGACATCATAGTAAGGTCCCGATGTCGAATATGTGACATCAGAGCCCTAATGTTGTGTACCCAATGTCTGAGCCAATAAACGATGTTGCGTACTTGACGTTACCTCATCTAAATCTCACCTATTTGTTTTCTATTATTCATTAGTTTAATTAATTCATCTCTTTATTGTCATTAGGAGTAGTATAGAAATTCGACAACATCATATGCCTCACTCTAGACCAAACCATATGTGACAAAGCTATGACTAGTCTAAGTAGGAAGACAGTGAACTATGATCAGAGCATAACAATTTAGATGCTACAACTAGTCCCATCGACAAAATTCGACCAGATTGTGCATGAATGCTTGTGATTCATATGGTTGAGTGGAGGGGTACCTCATTGCTCATCAATCGGTAACAATTTTTTGGATTAGTAGCATCTCTTTTCAAATTGCTTGGTCCAAGGTTTCTTCCTCTTGGGTATCACACACCTGTGCATCTCTCTTTCTTATAATTGAATTCCTATTGTAGTCTTCAATTGATTCCCATTTTTTGAGTTCACCTTCTTCTTTTATCACTTGATTGATTCATCTTTGAATATGATGGACAATTAGTTCTAATAATCTTCCTTGGGTGTAAACCCTAAGGCTCTCTTTGGTTTTTCTTCTCAACCCATGTACGATGTGCCTAAGCTGTTCCTTTGATGAAAATCTATGGCCTAGGCATCTATGTAATAGTGAATAATATCTACCAATTGTTGCATCAAGGGTTTTGTGAGTTCCTTATTTTCAACCCTAGATTTTTTTTCATAGATTTAATACTCATGAATAGATCTAATATTTGTCATTAAATATTTCAAGCATGGTACTCCAATGTCTAATGGATTCAGGTTCCAATGACTTGTACCAACTTTCCACTTCCTTTGTAAGTATTTTAGGAAATAACTTTAATTTATACTAATCACTCTCTATGTTTTGAGGGGCACAAACATTGTGGAATGCTTGAAGGTGATGCTATGGATTAGCATTGTAACCACCTTCAAATCGTGGCATATTGTTCATATCTAGCCATTTGCTTCAACTATCTCTCACATGCCTACTTGGTATGTAGAAAGCTTCCCAAATATTGATCATGCTTCGAGTTTCCATGAGGGGTTCATCATCGTGATTGGGTTTGTATGCTCTATTGTAGCGATGGCCCCTTCTATGCTCATGCCTCTCTTAATCCTCTCTTCTATTTATTCTTCTCCTTCTTTCATGCTCATCATCTTCTAAATCAGAGTACCTTGAATATCTATCATGATGACCATGAGTTCACCTTTTGTCCTTATCAGAGTCTCAATACTTGTGTCATCTCTTGTCAGAGTCCTTTGATGATCGTGATGAGGTTGATGAGGTAGCAGGAGAATGGTGCTAGCTGGTTCTCCTTTCATGACTCTTGTATGTTTCTTTGTAGGATTTAGTAGGAACCCTTGGCCTAGAGTCCCACTTGTATCTTGAGTCAATATCCTTCCCTTTATGTGTCTCTACCAGAGTAGAATGAAGTTGGGCTTTGACAGGTTTCTCTAGTCTAATGACAGGTGTTTTTGTTAGCTCCTCATGGTTCTAGTGGAGTTTTTCTAAAATGAATTAATTAGCATCAAATTCTTCTATGACAATAGAAGTGTTGGCCTACTTCCCTTTGTTGTGTATATGTTTGATCTCCATGGCAACATCTCTTCTCATCTGGTCCTTTATGGGTTCATAGGGTTTAGTCATGTGTTGAGTCACATGATACCCTTCTTGAATTTGGTCTAACTACATTCCCTTTAGAATAGTTTGTAGCATGTTTAGTATTGCACATTCTGGAGGCAAAACTATGTCATCTTGCATGTCCTTCCACCTCATTTTCTTGTCCTGATGGAAGATGAAAGTAAATTCTGGATGGTAAGGATCATTGTGAGCATAAGTGATTCTTGTCTACATTGGCATCCTTCATTTTTCTTCATCAATGATTCTATCACTACTACTTCTTGTCTCCTTGGTAGGTGATGGTTCATCATTATGTGAAGTCATATTATGGTTTTTAGATGGTTTATGTTAAAAGTATGCTTTACTTATATTTGTTAGGTTTGACTTTGAATTTCAGATACAACAAACTTTGAAAAATCAATTACTTAACATAACATTGACTTGTCCCTGGCAATGGCACCAATGATGAGTGGTGGAATATCCAACACCCAACCATACAAGATATGAGTGTTCACACATGATCTAGGTTGAATTTAGTAGATAAGGCAATGTGATTATGCAAGTAATTGCTTAGAGTTTGTAATCATGATCTTCCCACGTGAGCTAGTAAATTCAATGTGTATGGTTTAACTCACAATGAGGTATGTAATAGATGATGTTGTATTGGCCATATTACGCCTAGTAAACATGAAGTAAAGGGAATAGTTTCTAAATCTAAGTAGTAGTAAACAAATCTAATCTAGCCTATGTGATGAGCATTTGATCCTGACCTTTCATTCACATCTGATTACCAAGTACCACACTACTGGGCATACCAAGTGATAGTACTACTGGGTTACCAAGTAGCTACACTTAAGTGTTCGAGATCAGTCATACTCATTTCACTTAACAACATGAATAGTAAAATGCATGGAAAGTAAATTAGTAACTAATGAAAACAGTAATCATTAAGCTAAGTGAAAATAGTAAAATTATTCTAAGTGTAAAAAATAAAGACTAAGTGATGCTGTAATAATGTGAAGTAATCTCGATCTTTATTTCCATGCATGAAACATGTCCAAGTACATTCCACTTGAATACAGACTTCATTCAATTACTAAACATCATACTACAGGCATACACTTGTAAGTGCTAAGTGCTAAAATCAATAAAACAAATTGACAAAATCTTGCTAATTGTCTAATGAAACTGTCTGTGGATAGTGCACTTAAGTGTAGTATTTATAGGCCCGCACACATTTGTGATATTGGATACGCGACATCGTATCATGTGCCCCAATATCAAATACCTGATATTATGGCTGAGAAAAAATCCAATTTATTAGTTTTCTTCAAGTTTAAATTTAGGATTCTCACCAAGATTAAAGCAAAGTGTCTATAAAACATGGGTAGACGAATAGAAAATACATAATATGATTGGACAACAAAGAAATAAGCCAAAGACATCTTTTAATTCATTTACAGATATCCATGTAGGAACAATGATTCTTATACATCCTAGAAGTGATGAAGATATTATATGAGTTGGTAGATGTATGGACTTAGAAGTTGAAGAACATGGCTAGAATATAAAAAGGGTGCATTGTTGATGGTACAAGGGATAGGGAAATTCAAAAAAAAAAAAATTCTTGAAAGAGATTCACATACAAATCTTAAAGATCCACGATACAAATGTATAAATCCAAATAACATTGTATATGCATGTGTATCAAAGTCAGAAGACACAAGTAAGGTTAAGATGAATAAAAAGGCTAAAAAGGCAATATACAATCTATTTAAGAAAATTTTAGGTGTAGAAATTAATAAGCTAAGAAAAATGAAATATTACATTCTATTTTAAAGTTTCTAATATTATTGGAAAGACTATACAAATGAATGTTCATCATGGAAATTGTAGCCATCTCTGTAGAATTGTAAATTTGTATGAAAATTTAAAATTTTATTATTGTCTATAATCAAATGCTAAATGAGATTGGCTGGAATATGGGATTCATTATATTTTTGGTAGGAGTCATAAAAATGTTATTTCTATTTCTATAGATTAAAATATATTAATAAATTAATGAAAGTAAAACACTACTGCTTGATTAGAAAATTGATTTATCNTAATAGTGATGAGTCTCGATATCAGATCCTCAATATCGAACCCTTGATATTGGATCCTTGATATCGGATACGCAATATTGGAGATGCTGAAGCAATATCAGACATGCAATGTCAGAACCTGTCTCATTACCTATAAATAAGAGACAAGGGTACTTGGTTTGGCATTAGTTTTTAGTCTCTTAGCTGAACTCTTGTAGTTTTTCCCTTCTAAAGTTAGAATTATTTCTGAGTACCCATAGTAGGAGTCATAAAGTGAACAGGTCTTTATTTGAGCATTGTACGTGAGCACACCTTGTGTTTGGAAATAAAGATGAACTCTGTGATAAACCTTTCAATATTTAGAATAGCTTAATTATTGCATTTAATGTTATTTACTATTATTTGGTGCTCTCATTAGTTAATCAATGTTATTTCTATTGAATTGTTAATTATCAACGAATTAGCACATTCAACATGACCACTCCGAGCATATGTGGTAACACTTGGTAACCCAATAACAACTAGCATGTGGTAATCCCAGTAGTGTTACACTGGTTCAGGATGTGTCCAGAGAGTGGGAACAGATGCTGGTGTTAGGACTAGTTAGAGAATAGTTAACTAGTTAAATCAAATTAGTTATTAAATTACCTCACTTCTCTTTTTTAAGCATCAAGAAAATAAAACATAAAATAATAAAAATCACAAACCTCAATTTTACTTAACCATACAATTGAGGCTTACAAGTAAGCTTAGGAAGACAACGATTGCATAACTCATCCTTGTTCAGTGTAGGTGCATAAGCACTTAATCCTCGAAGTTCAACCGGATTATGCGTGAATGCTCATATTCATATGGTTGAGTGTAGGGGTACCTTGCCTCTCATCATTGGTGCTGTTGCCGAGGATTTTGTTGTTTGTGTGCTGATTAAAACTTAGAAAATCCTTTCATTGTTGGAACGAACCCTTAGAGTTAACTATCCTACAATCACCAGAAAAGGGTATCGCACACTAAGTAATCAATCATGTCTCCTTCTTCTTATGAGAGTGCTTAACTGACTAGGTCCAACACCATGAATAATTAGAGGCTGGGTGCACATGATGATCTGCCAGTACCCCAATAGTTTCGCATGGTATATGCTCATCCTAATGAGTATATACCAAACTTTACCTTTATCCTCCACCAGGATGAATAGCTGCGATGGCGTGATTTAGAAGGTAACATAGTGTTACCTCCCAATCACTCAATCCTGGGCATGCTTCTTCATGCTCTCACACAAATTGGTATGCAACACTTACAATTGGAGTACATTGTGCATGAACAAAATTCAAGAGATTATCAACCCACAGAGGCACAATGGTAGAGGGATTTGCAACAGGAGAGACATTACAAATCTGTGAAGGGGAAGTGGTCTCAGGATGTCCCATATGTCCTAAGTAAAAACGAGGGTGGTGAACCTACCTCGGAAGGTTCTCCACAAAATGATATTCCTCTCGTTGACTTCGGTCAAGGAGTTGTGTATCAAAATCTTCACTCAACTATTCATAACCTAGGTTTTTGTACCAACAGACACAAAGGGTTCGAAAAAGGAACATGAATGCATGATGATGATGAACATTCTGATCATAACCACGACCGAGGCCATGACTATCAAAGAGAAGGTGACAGCCACTGTCATGGTGCCAGTTCTCCTTCCTCTTCACCTTCATAATCTTCTTCCCCCTCTCCTTTGAGATCTGAATGTAGTCACAAAGGGAAAGACAATGAGGAAAATGGTAAGAAAATAGAAATCATCAACAAAATAGTTAGGAAAGGGGACAAGGGCATTCCAGAAAGACACATCACAAAAGAAGGGAGAGTAGGGAATAGCATAGGCATCATAGATGCCATAGATAGTATGATCATGATGAACCCCTACTTGCCACCCGATGTTAGATATAATAGAGGTTGTTAGGATTTCAACAAGGCACCAGAAAGACAGTAGGATCAAAAGACTAAACATGAATAACATCCCATGATTTGAAGGGGGATACAATGTTGATCCTCAAAACCATCTACAAGCATTCCATGACACATGTGCCTTGCAAAATATAGAAAATAAGTGGCAAAAGTTAAAGTTGTTTCCATGGACACCAATCAAGGAAGTGGAAAGCTAGTATCAGTCCTTAGAATTGGAATCCATTCGTCGATGAAGTACCATGCTAGAGCTATTTAACGATAAGTATCAAACGTACTCCTGAGTGTCCAACCTGCGTAAGCAAATCCAAGGATGGAAAAAAGGAGGACATGAATCCTTGGATGTTGCCATGGACCAATATTATTCATTGTTACATCATTTTCTTGGCCATGATTACTTGCAGAAGGAACAACTATGCCATCTCGTAAATGGGCTTAGGTACAAAACGTGAAGAACCCTTGGGACTTATGCCCAAGGAAGGCTATCCGAGCTAAGAGCCCATCAAATACAGAGATTGTTAGAGCAAGTTGCCAAGGAGGAGGGCAAGTTGAGGAAAATAAAAAGTGCAGAAGAGTACAATAGAAATCCTTCTCTTTGAAAGAAGGAAATTAGATTTTGTGAAGATGAGGAAGAATCACCACTTGAAGAGATGGTGAACAGAAAGACTTTGCCCATTCAAAAATTTGCATCAGNATATGCCAATATGACCATCCTAAAGGATGTTTCCTAGTAGTGTCACATCTTCAAGAGTCTAGGGTGTATGCACTAAACCCACGATTAAACAGATGGCAAACACCCAAAAGGTTACCTTATCCTCAAGGTAACCCAAGGCAGTTCCACCAACCCTTGACATATTATCCGAGTGGAGCTCCACCACAACCAAATGAACAATATCAATGGTGGTAACGCCCACAATCATGGGGAATGCCACCACCATGTCAATAGTACCCTTACCATCAACTTGACCCATACGAGTGTTATGTTCAGCAACCGATCTCTCCACGTGACTCTACTAGTCACGTTGGCCTTCAACCTCACTACCAAGCCCTCAAGTACTATAGAACTTCTTCTCCTCGGGGTGATGTTCCACATACATACTATCCCTCTCATCTTAGCTCCATTACCACCTACTCCAACTATGCAGGGCGAGCTTCCTGCCCAGCTGCAGCAATGTAACACTACAAGGGTCGTCAACCCTCAACCTACTATTGGTTTGGACAACCGATCAAAGAAGAGACCTTTCTTTAGAACCAATAGTCCAACCGAGTCCTTACAACCACAAGAGGCTAATTATCCAAACACCTCATTATCATTTGAATCTTTGGAGCTTCCTTTGAACCAAAAACCACACCCAACGCATACTTTCATGTTAACCCATGCCATCACTGATTGAATTAAAGCTGGTCATATTCCTAGGAAATTCTTTGATCCTAAAAGTCCTCTTATTTATTTGCAAATCACTAGAAATGAGCCTTGCAAAGCTCTTTTGGATTTAGGTTATGGTGCAAATTTGATCTCCCAGGAAATGTATAAAGCCTGGAACCTGCCTTCACTAAAGAAGAGTAACATCCATTTAGAGTTGGCCAACCAGTCCATCACTGTTCCATTGGAACTAGTGGAGGACATTATCACCACTATTTGTGGGTGGTCATATCCAGCTGATTTCTTAGTGATCCAAGTCAACAATTGTAAGGAGGACTTCCTAATCATAATGGGAAGAGCATGGCTAAGTATGATTGATGTGTGCCTAGGAATACGTGATCTTTCCCTAGAGATATCAAAAGAAAATACATTTGGAAAGATCAAGAAGAAGAAAGTTCCATGCATCGCATATAGTGACACAGGGTGCAACCGCGTGCCGAAGTCCTAGTTTGTACAATGCTTAACATTGCCTACATGCAACCAGTGTGCACAAGTGACTAACATACAAAGATGCCTATATGCAGCAGCCATAAGACAGGAAGGCACCCAGTGGCTAATAGTTGACCAAGAGAGCAATTCAACTATATGCATGGAACCAACTGAGAGCTTGACTTGTGCCTATATTAATAACATAGATACATTAGAGCAAGTCCATCACCAACTTCTAAGTACTAACACTGAAAATATCAACTGGGGGAAGTTGAAAATCCCTGACGAGTTTAAGCAAGAGCCCCTTGAATTAAAACCACTGCCCACCAGTATGGAGTATACATTTCTCAAGAATGGAAAATCAGTAATCATTAATGCTAAGCTCGCTCCTCAACAAAAAGAAAAACTACTAAAGATGGTAAAAAAATGGTCAAAAGCCTTTAGGATATGCCAACATAGAATCTACACTGACTCCTCTATGAAGCCTCAACGACAACCACAAAGATGACAAAACCCAAAACTTAAGCATGTAGTTAAAGAAGAAATTGAACAACTTCTAAAGGTTGGGTTCATCTACCCCATTGCTGACAGTGAATGGGTTAGTCCATTAGTCATTATGCCTAAAAAAGGTGGTAAATGGAGGGTGTGTATAGACTTTAGGCTATTAAACAT
>MNCI01008581.1:145644-177845 GCA_015680685.1 Gnetum montanum
AGTAGCAAATAGGGAATGGTGTGGAGGTTTTTATGGATGATTTCTCCACCTACGGAGTGAACTTTGAACAAGCATTGGACTGATTAGAGTAAATACTAAAATGATGTGTTGAAACCAACCTAAGGCTCAATTGGCAAAAAAACCACTTAATGGTCCAAGAGGGCATTGTATTAGGGCAGAAAATTTCACAAGCAGGGATGGAGGTAGCCCCTAAAAAAATTAAAGTCATCCAAGGAATCACTCGTCAACCTAAAACTATAAAAGACATCCAATCATTCCTTGGACATACTAGCTATTATAGACGTTTCATTGAGAACTTCTCAAAGATTGCAAAACCAGTGGTAGAATTAATGAAGAAGGATGTACCCTTTGAATGGACCAATGAATGTGAGCTAGCTTTCCAAACCTTGAAACAGAAGCTTGTAGAAACATCCATTCTACAAGCTCCTGACTACTCCAGACTATTCCATATAATGACTAATGTGTCCAATTTTTCTTTAGGAGCTGTACCAGTTAGACAACCAAAAATGTCCCTATTACATTCACTATGTAAGTCAAAGTATTACTGGTGCACAACTCAACTATACCACAATAGAAAAAGAGTTAATGGCTATGCTATTTGCACTAAAAAAATTTCAGCACCATGTATTAGGCTATAAGATATTTGTACACACAAATCATAGTGTCACTCGGTTCCTTATGAATAAACCAATAGTGAGCCCTCATGTCATACGATGGCTGGTGATCTTGCAAGAGTTTGATATCACGATAGTGGATCGTAAAAGGCACCAAGAATGTTGTTGTTGATTATTTATCTCAGTTGCAATGGGATAACAAAGAGGACAAATACCCAATTTTTGATCGCTTCCCTGATGAACTCCTCTTTGCAAGTGTAATAAACAATCAATCACCCATAGATACAAACTGGTATAGTAGTATTCTTACTTATCTTCTCACGCAAGAGACACCACAAGGGTTGGATGTTAAAAAGAAATAACAGTTTCTCCATCGAGTCAAACATTTCATGGAAATCAATGGACACCTTTACAAGGTATGTTCCAATGGCTTGGTTCAATGGTGTGTTCCTGATGCAAATCAATTGCGAGTTCTCCAAGATGCTCATAAGGGTCCTTGTGGAGGTCATTATGCTGGGAGATGAACAACCATTAAAATCTTACTTGTAGGATATTATTGGCCTACATTATTTTGGGACACCCATCATTTTGTCCAATCTTGTGAGCACTGCCAACGTGATGGGGGAATGACTACTAGAATGGAGGGTCTACAATAATGGATTCAACCCTTAGAACCCTTTGACATATGGGGTATTGATTTTATGGGGCCTATTACACTGATGTCCAATGAAAGCATACATTGTTGTTTCTATTGACTATTTTACAAAGTAGGCAGAAGCAACCACTGTTATCGACTATACATCATCTATTACTGCACAATTTGGTCAACAACAAATCGTAAACAGGTTTGGTGTGCCTTGTGCACTTATTTCTGATAATGGTACACATTTTATAGATACACCTTTTTGGAAATTGATGCAACACTTAGGAGTTGAGCATAAACTAACTACACTATATCATCCTCAAGAAAATGGTCAAGTTGAAGTCACCAATAGGGAAATCACAAAAATCTTGACATGAACCATTAGCAAGTATAGGTGAGAATGGAGCACCAAACTAAATGATGCTCTTTGGGCCTACTACTCCATATGGAAACTCCCTATAGGGTACTCTCCCTATGAGTTAGTGTACAGTAAACGTTAAACACTTCCTATCCAAGTTGAGCTCCGTATACTATCTACAGCATGTGACCTTAACCTTGATCTCGGTCTAATGCAAAAAGAATGGTTAATGAATCTTAACTTGCTAGATGAAAATCGATTAGCCACCCTGTCATCCAACAAACTGCACAAGGCCTTCAACAAACAATGTCATGACCTAAAAATTAGAAAATTCACATACTAACCAGGAGATAGGGTTCTTTATTGGAATCCCACACATGTGTCACAACGAACTAAATTTCAAATGTTGTGGGAAGGACCTTATATCATTCATGAAACTTTTCCTTTAGGGGCCATGATGATCTATAAACATTAAAGCCCGAATAAGAAATTATTGGTTAACATCCAATAAATGAAACCTTTCCATGAGCCTAAAATAGCTAGTACTAACACTACCTTTGTTAATAGACAACCCTGCTCATTACTTTAGATCTCCTCCTTCCGACTCAGTCATGGGGGAGAAGGCCACCAATGCTAACTATTTTAAGTCCTCAAATTTTTTTGTCCTTTTTCTTACACATTTTTGTTTTACACATTTTTCATATTTACTTGTTTTTGTTTTACACCATCATTAACATTTTTACTGTTTCTTTCTCTATTTCATTTTGTCTAATTAACTTTCACTCGTCATATAATAAGTGCTTATGATGGTGGATTGTACTATAATAGTGTTGCTTGCTAATGTTTGGTTTTTACCTTTGACTTTCAATATTGATGCTAAGATATGGTTGCTTTTGATAAAATAGGCAATGAGTCCACATCATCCATTCATCCATTTAACTCTATGGTCTCCCTTGGTTTTGGAACTGTATTTTCCCTTTTTCTAAGCAAACCTATTAATGAATTGGTGGCTTGATATTCTTCAAACCAAGGAAAGATTCAAATTGATTGAAAAGGGTGTGACCCCAAGGGGATTCGATGCATTTGTGCTAGCTATTCTCTTGGATACTTGGATGTTTTTCATAGGTTTCTTGCCATTCTGCTATCAACTAATATCAGGAAGTTAAATGAATCAAATAAGTCTTTGCATGGTGTGGTTCTCACAAAAAAAAACTGGTGGGAATTCAAAGCACACCCCTTAGACATAATAAAGAAACATGGGCTACAAACACTGGTTATGGCACTAGAAAGACATGCTACCCATGCCTGAAGGTTTCCTCTAACTAAGGCCCTTTCTCACTTCCTACTTCTTATATCCTCTCTTGTTGAAATGGTGGTGGCTCTGTGGAAGCGTTCCTGCTACTTTAGGAGGATGGGTTGGTCAAGTGTTTTGATGCGAGGTTACTGGATATGGTTAGTTTGAATATGGATTTGGGCTAAATTTTATTAAGTCACCTTAACCACATAATATACGAGGAACTTTACACAACCTTGACTTTGGGATTCCATTTCATTCTCTCTTCTCTTTCCATATTACTTCCCGTATTCTACCTCATTGCTGATTTTATGATTAAGTCTATATCTTGGTCAACGCATTGTTATTCTTTGGTAAATTCTTGTGGGTAAATTCTTAACTATTGTCTCCATATGTCATTCCTAGAGCCTATGGACTCTTTGGTTTATGGGTTTGTTAGGGCATAACAGGCATGAGCCTACTTTGGGAAGGACCCACTGGCATTCCTTTTTGGTGTGATTGTTAAGTTGTTTTCCCTTAAACATTTATTGCAATCAACTATTTCTCATTCCACCCCATCCATGACATCTGTTTTAGTTTTAGTTTTATTGGCTTCACCGTTGTTATTCCTCTTCTCTTCCTTTTTCTTTCGTTTCCCATCCTATTGCTATTGGAGGTTCGCTCTTAGTCATGGGGTCTTGTTGCAAATTTTTCCATTCCATTACTTATCTCAACCCTACACCTTGGGTAGTTATCAGTAACAAACCTCTAACCCAGTATCTGCCATACACACAACCTAGCCAATGTGCTTCATATTGAGGCAAGGTATCAACTACATTATATCTTATCTATCCTTGCTAATTTGTGATTGTGTTGTGTGTGTAGATGGCAATCACATGAACAATGAATTGGGATAGAAGGAAGCACTAAGGATGGACTAGAGCAAGAACATTTACGCAAGGAACAAGCTTGGTCATGTGGCCATGGATGAACAATGGTGTGCACATTTTTTACATTGGCAACAACACGCCTCATTTTCCTTTCTCTCTCTCTCTTTCTTCAAGTTATCAAATGAGGGTCTGGATGTCATCTATATATGGTGTTCACCACAATGGTTATGAACACCAATGCTGTAATACGTTTGTCAATCCATTCACCATGCACTTTAAGTCTCTCATTCCATGTCACCATTAGTTGTCATTTAGTCAATAATCCCATACCTTCCCAATATTTTGTAAGGAACTTGAGGACGAGTTTTCATTTAGTCATGGGGGTATGATGAGTCCTGATATCAGATCCTCAATATTAGATATGCGATACCGGAGATGCCGAAGTGATATTGGACATGCGATGTTAGAACCTATCTCATTACCTATAAATAAGAGATAGGGGCACTTGGTTTGGCATTAGTTTTTAGTCTCTTAGCTGAACTCTTGCATTTTTTCCCTTCAAGAGTTAGAATTATTTCTGAGTGCTCGTAGTAGGAGTCATAAAGTGAATGGATCTTTATTTGAGCATTGTGTGCCTGAGCACACCTTGTGTCCAAAAATAAAAACGGACTTTGTGATAAACCTTGCAACATTTAGAATAGCTTAATTATTGCATTTAATGTTATTTACTGTTATTTGATGCTCTCATTAGTTAATCAATGTTATTTCTATTGAGTTGTTAATCATCAACAAATTAGCACATTCAACACGACCACTCGGAGCATACGTGGGAACACTTGGTAACCCAGTAACGACTAGTGTTTGGTAATCCCAGTAGTGTTACACTAGTTTAAGATGTGTTCGGAGAGTGGGAACAGATGCTGGTGTTAGGACTAATTAGAGAATAGTTAACTAGTTAAATCAAATTAGTTATTAAATTACCTTACTTCTATCTTTTAAGCATTAAGAAAATAAAACATAAAATAATAAAAATCACATACCTCGAGTTTACTTAACCATACAATTGAGGCTTACAAGTCAGCTTTGGAAGACAACAATTGCATAACTCATCCTTGTTCGGTGTAGGCGTATAAGCACTTAATCCTCGGAGTTCAACCGGATCGCACGTGAATGCTTGTATTCGTATGGTTGAGCATAGGGTTACCTCACTGCTCATCAAATAGCAAATTCTATATTTAATGACAATGTGCTAAATTATCTATTAATCTTTCTCATAGATCAATATCTTGGTAATTAGAGTTGTCCAAGGGATATAAAATAAGACTCTAACACTCATTACTTGTCTTTACCATCTTTGTAACTCCATGTTGACATGACAATTCATCCTTACAATATATGTCATTTTGTTAAATGTGTTATGAAACTAATGATTACATATTATTATGCACACTTTTGTAATACCATTTCATCATTTGGTTGAGAAATTAATGATTGGTATTTCTAAGAAACTTTATAAGCATGCATATATCCTTATGGTAGTAAATCACAAGAATGCACACAAATACATAAAGGTATTGTCTTTAGAACTCATGAATTTATAGATAATTGACATAAAAGAATAGGAAAAATGAACATCTTCTTTATTATTTTCTAACTATATTACATGAAAAAATCAAGGACTTCCCATATTAAGAGTATATAGGAAAAAACTAGATTGTCTAGAGCCTAACCAATATTGTACACCTTCTTCTATTGTAGTTGTAGGCTTCTCCAACATTTTTAATAGATTCTCTATATATTATTTTTTTCCTACTCTTCATTTGAAATTTATTGTGGGATAAGTAATTTTTAGCACCAAGCATTCTATAAACATTATTCATAAACATACTAGTACAATCCTGTAGGGCATGTGGTGTAGGAACACCTCTTCCAATCCCCTTTCTTCATCCATATAGATGATTTTTGTAGGTTTTGGACACTATGGAGATGTCTTGGAGGTTAAGGAGACCTCTTGGTTGAGAGCTAAGCCTTCACAAGAGATGTCTAGCATAATGAGAATACATCTATCTCATATTAAAGGCATCTCACGTAAGACATATTTTCCATATTAGAGACATCTTAGGTGAGATGTCTCCCACATACTTGAGACTTCTTAGGTAAGACATCTCAGCTAAAGTGGAGATGTCTCACATCCACTAGAGACATCACCCAAGTTCATGAGACATCTCTTTTGCATGCTGAAATTAATAGTGAGATGTCTTGGAAAAGCTCAAGATTACCTGTACGATTGGGAAAACTTCAGAATTAGTAGTTCCAAGTTAGGAAATAGCAAAGAAAAGATGAGAAAAGATAGAAATAGTTGGGAGTCTCCAAGTTGAGCACGGAAAAAGACTTATAGATTTATTGTCTTCAAATTCCAATAAATATTATATGTGTTTTCATGTTTTTACACATGAGTTGATAAAAGTGGCATGAGAGAACTTGTGTAAGAGTCCATAAGTGTGTATGCAGCTTGTATGTTTTGCCTTACTATCTCTTGTGTGTACTATGTGTTTGTGAAAGAGATCTCATTCGGTTGTATCTTACATTAAGAACAATCGTGGTATAGTTGTAGAGTCTCACACTTTGTAATATCATTGAGTGTTGTGAGTGGATTGTATTATTGTGGGTTGTGAAACCATTAATTGTAATATTCTTTACATTAATTGAAGAGAGATAGTTTTCTTATTTTCTAGCAAGTTAAACTATATTTCATAATTTTTGGATTTAGTAGAATTTGAGATTAAAACAAACAAAGTGAACCAGCTCTAACATGACTTTTCCTAGTTCTATCTAGAATATTATTATGCTCCTTAGAAATAGAAATTTTAGACATCAAAATTCCAACAAAATTATAATCTAATACATATTTTCGCGATAGGAAAAAGAAATATAAAAAACTTTATATCCTAATTGCTCTTTTTCTTCATATAGCTTCTTCACAGATTTAGTCTTAGACTTTAATTTCTTCATACGATCTAGATTTGAGGTTGTATGCTTTACCTCAATTTCTTGTTTGCTTTACTTTCTACAAATTGTGCTTGCTATCCCAGTTGCCATTGCCAATATTGCACATCCTATCTTGGGAGTTCTCTTACAATATTGGTAGTAGTATGTGTAACTTGAGAGTTGTGGTATTTGATGATAAATCCCTTAATAAAAACATTGAAATTTTGGTAAAATTTGATGAAAATATTTGAACTTTTGTTTATCATGAGTCATGGTATCGCAACACAATTTGTGGTCTTCAAACCATGAGTTAACCACACATCATGGTTTTCAAAAATGATTAGAAAATTTTTAATTAGGGATACCACAGGTTATGATATGTTTACCACAACATATCCATGGGTTGTGAAAAAAAGCATATTTTAAGGGTAGATTTGAAAGCATGTATCTCCATTGATATTTAGAATTTTGAGGTGATCTTGTGCACATTGGGAAGCTCATAAAAGGATCTATCTACCTACAAAATTATAGGTTAATTTATTTGATTAGTCAAGTTTAGTATGGAAAATTATCACCTTGAATTATCTAATTTTGTTAGAACACATTTCCATGAGTCTTGGAAAAATACCACAAGTCATGGTTGACATTTAATGGTGAATTGGTAGCCACGAGTAATGGTGACCTCATTGTTTAATTTTGTGAATACCATGATCTCACAATGAATCGTGGTCTACTTTACTACAAGTCATGGTTAGGTTGTGGTGCTATAGAAAACTTGAATTTCTATAAATTCTAAAATTAGGTTTCAATATAACTTGAATTGGTAATGTCATCTTGAGCTACAAGATACACTGTGATAAAGAATTAATCAAATTGATTTGAATTTTGTAAGGAAATTGATTAGTTCCACTTTAATGACTTTTGGTCTTCTAGTTTGAATGCTAAATTAATTCTATAATAAATTTAATTGAAATGCTTCAATGATTTAGTTGATGTTGATGATCTAATGATGATATAAAGTGAGAAATTATTGATGAATATTGATGAGCATTAAACTTGTTAGAAATGATGAATGAATTACTAATAAATAAAAATTGATAAATTAATGGCAATTAATAAAATGATGATGATGAAATTGTTGAAAAAATTAATAAATTAGAGGAAAATTCCATAACTCACATAATCTTCTCACTAAAGTTTCTAATACAACATATTATGTTCCCATATTTATAGCCAATTGATGGGGCCATAATGGTATATGATGGAACAAACATTTTTTTTCATGGAAAATGAGCTAGAAATTAAAGGGACATAAGAGATTGGGATCATTATTTAATTATATCCTTCCATCAGTCTTTTTTAGAAAGAAAAATGAATGGGATTTCCTATCTTGTCCTATATGTCATAAAGATTTAAATGTAAATTACAAAGCTTTTGTTCCTATTTTATAAAATTCTATTTTGTCTTTACTTTAACTGTGATTTTTGTCTTTTTGTCTTCATAATTCTACTTGGTTTTGTTGCACTTCCATAGATAAATATGACCTTCTATCACATTGAACTCTAGCTTGTTGAATTCATTTCTTTGTTTTCTTTAGAGTCCACAACATGGACATGAAAATTGAGTTAAGTATAAGTGTTCAAAGCACATATTAAAACCAATAGAGGTTGTATGCTTACCTAAATTTCCTGTTTACCTTACTTTATATGACTTGTGCTTGCTATCCTAATTGTTGTTACCATTATTGCACATTTTTTTTTTGGGATTTCTTCTTACATTGTTAGTAGTAGTGTGCATAACTTAAAAGGTTACAATGGTTATAACTACCTTAACAATTGCAGATCTCATATTGATTGTCTTTCTCTTTTTTAAGTTTATGATGAAGGTATTTGATTGCAGAATTAGAGAAAGAACACATGATGCAAATGAGGATGACATACCTATTAATGATAACATTTTGACAATCATTTTAATAAAGTTGCTAAATCTGAACCTCATTGTCTAATTGTTGTGAAGTTTGAAAACACATTTTCTAAAGTAGTATCATTACACCTGGTTTTGACACACCAAGGATCCCATGTTAGTCCTTCTTAACTTTTTCAATTCATTCAAAGTATACATTGATGCTTTAGATAAGATAACCAGTGGTGTGTTATTGCAAGATAAATGCCCAGTAGCCTACAAATCTTAGGTGCTAAACTAGATAGAACAAATGTGGCCCATATATAAAAAAGAAATGTTCACCATTGTGCATTATCTTTGCACTTGGTGACATAATCTCCTAGGTGATTCCATGGTAATAAAGATAGATAATCTGACATGAGCTACCTTCTTACTTAATCAAAGTTGAAGCTAAAATAGAACAAATGGTTGATTTGAAAGTTCCAAGTCATGGGTTCAATTTCGGTAGGTAATGATTAGTTATAAAATTTTAATTGGACTATATATCTTGGGGTGTATCTTTATTACAATTATTTCAAGGTTCCAACAATCCCTTCAAAATAGGTCAGATGGTTGAGTATGCTCCAAAAATTTGATCTTCAATTTATAAATTGACCCAGAAAAGAGAAAGTGATGCTAGGCACTAACTAAGTATACATGACACCCATTAGAACATGATTAGGAGTGTAGCAAGTATGCGATATATTATCATATAAGCATTGGGATGATAAGACATATGCAAAACAACATGAGCATGAACACATCCATATATAAACCCTTAAGATAACTAGGATACCTCCCTATACCACATACATCTAATCATATAACCCTTTTTGTAAAGTAGGTGTAGTGCCTAAGCTGAAGGATAATGTCCTAACAGCCTACGTATCCTTATGACATAGTACATAAGGAATTAGAACCATTTAGTTCTATCAAAGGAAAAAAATTGGTGTTTAAGTTAGCATGGAACCTGAATTGATCTTCATACTTATTTGGCCCTTGTTTTGGAGGGAAGTAGCCTTCAAACAACCAATAAGACATATTTTCTTATACTCTTCCTTACTTGAAAGAAGCAAAAATCTTAGAGCTTAAGTCATTGTTCATACACTTTCTAAACATGAAGAGTTTAATGCATATCAAGAAAGTTGAACAACTATAAGCCCATTTAACAATTGTAGGCAAGAAGATGTAACAAAACCACTTTAAAGAAGCACCACTCAGCACCATCCTTGAGTCTTAAAGTTGTTAAGTATTCTAGAGTAGACTTAAGATGGAGAAAGCCTCAACGTTCATAGAACCTAGAAATGATGCATGGCAATGAAATTCCTTATGTGTCTAAGATATCCTAGTATGGTTCCAACTGCAAATTAGGAAATGTTGCATAGGCTTGGGTTATGACTTCTACTATTTTGACAAGGTCTTCCTCTTTGGCTTCTTTACTTGAAACTTGGAAACTGATAGGCTTAGTACCGATGCCAATGCCCTTACTTGCATAATTAATTAATTTTCAAAATCTCAATTTCATTTTGTTAGATCTCTACCAATATTTTCCAACTCTTGTAAGAGATTGTTAATAACATCTTATAGGTGCTCCATACAATCCATACAATTTTTGAACCTAAAGTTTTGGGTGAGAACAAGTTTGTGTTTTCTGCTAAAATTTAACTTCAGCAAGAAAGGGACTTCCATGAGATCAACAACTAGCTCCTAAATCATTTGAGCCTTTTCTACTGCTAGTAGATGGGGTATAATTATGCACTCTACTTGTAACAATTAATTCCATAGTTCTTATATCTTTTCAAGTAACTTATCTATCTATTTTTCTTCCTCTTCCTTATTCTATATTGGCTTCTCCTCCATGATTAGATCCTCAATAGGATGAGACTAGAATCTACTTTCTTTTCTTTTTCCATATTGTTTGTCACATGTAGCTACTTTTTATACTTGTTTGAGTTGGCTTCAAATATTGGATATTAATCCAAAAACTTATCTTTCATTTTTAAAATTCTTCTTCAAACTTAAAGTGTTTAGTTTTGTATGATCTAATCAATCATAAGGTCCAAGAAAATAATAAAAAAATATGTTGATATTAAGTATTGTATAGTTTTGGATTAAATCATAAAGCCATAGCAAGCTTTGTGTACATGCCTCAATAACTAGTGAAATGAAAAAGTTATTCAAGATACAAAGAAAGTCCATACTCAGAAATTATTATTTTATGTTCATCATACATGTATTATGAGTCTTATTGTGAAGGTTACACTTGTTACAGTTGGTCTTACATAAGAGACTAAGTCCTTTTATATAATAATCATCTTTATTTGCCAACTTTAAACTTTCATTGACTATTAAATTTTATTATAGCCCATCCTTGATAGCTAATGGACTACTACATCTCATTGTAGCCTATCCTTGACTTTGTAGCTACTTCTAAGCTTCTATAACATCTGCTTAGACCTTTTCTTCTTCTTCTTTTTTCAAAGAAATTAGATTCTCACATTCAAAAATCTCTTTGGGAACTTTTACTCCTTCATAGGTAGGTTACTTCTCCTTTCATCAACCTTTTAGTCTATGGTGACATCCTAACTTCTTACTTTATTTGTTACTTTATGATTAAATTATATTTGATGCTAGTGAACTCATCAATGCCAATGTCTTCATACCTTACATTACATTTTTCTTACTTCCCTCTCTTTTATTATTCCTTCTTATTGTAATAATTTCCTTACAACTTATGTTTCATAGGAAGGTGATGACAGTTCAACCTTAAAATATGTCCTTTCCTTAAATATATTATGAAAGTGATGATTGCATGCTATTATGCATACTTGAAGTCTAATACTCTCCTTCAAGCATAAGTTTTATTTTACCATTCCATCATTTAGTCAAGAAATCCATGAGTGGTAGTTGTAAGAAATTTTATGAGCACACATATATCCTCATGGTAGCAAATCACGAGGATGCACAAAGGTATTCTCTCCTTCACTTATGAATTTATAGATAATTGACATATAAGAATAGGAAAAATAAACATCTTCTTTATTATTTTCCAATTGCGTTACATGCAAAATTAAGAACTTCCCTTATTAGGAGTATATAGGAAAAAATTAGATTCTCAAGAGCCAAACAAATATTATACAACTTCTTCTATTGCAATCCTAGGCTTTTTCTCCAACATTTGTAATAGATTATTCATATATCCTTGTTTTTCTCCTACTCCTTCACATATGGAATTCATTATGGGGCAAGTAAATTTGAGCATCAAGCATTCTACAAACATCTTTTGTAAACATGTTAGTACAAGCATGCAGGGCATGACTTATCCTAGTCTTGTCTAGAATTGTATTGTGCTCCTTAAAAATAGAAATATTCTACATCATAATTCTAACAAATTTATTATCTAACGCATATTTATTGCAATAAGAAGAAGGAATATCGAAAAACTTATATCCTAATTGCTTTTTTTTTCTTCATATAGTTTCTTCATAGATTTAGTTATAGACTTTAATTTCTTCGTACGACCTAGATTTGAGGTTGTATGTTTTACTTCAATTTCCTGTCTACCTTACTTTCTACAACTTGTGCTTGTTATCCTAGTTGTTACTACCATTGGTGCACATCCTCTCTTGGGATTTCTTTTTACAACATTTATAGTAGTATGTGTAACTTAAGAGGTTACAATGGTTATAACTATCTTAACAATTACAACTCTCATATGGATTGGGAAAGGCTAAATCCATAGCTTATATCGCTCGTAAGAAATCACAACTGTTCATGAACCACTGTATTTTTCCATATATTCATGAACTATTATGTCTCTTTATTAACAACTTTCCATTTTTTATATGCTATTAATGATAAGTTAATAATTGTACATATTCTTTACAATTATATTTTAACAAATTATCTTTCAATTTTTCAAGTTTATGATGGAGGTATATAACAAAAGTGGAGAGAGAACACATGATGGAAACTAGGATGGCATACCTATTGATGATAACATTTTGACAATCATTATAATCAAGTTGCTAAATCTGAACCTTATTATCTAATTGTTGTAATGTTTCAAAATAGCTTTATGAAAATTAATGATCACAAATTGAGCCTAATGCAACTTGAGCTGTAGTAATTTACAAAGTGAACCAACTTCAATGGTGCCCACTGAATGGATGTACAATGATTTGTATAGTCAATTAAGCTTGTGGAACCTTTCCTAATTTGCATAAGTTTCTTATTTTTCCTTGTTCCAAGTTTCCATTTCTAGATTTCTCTTGAAACAAGTTATTGATCTTATGCTTTTGCCTAGGGTTGGAACTGTGCTAGGAGATCTTCGCCACATGAGGAATCTTGTTACAATTATTTTAACATTATGTGAATATTGAAGTGTACTAACTTGAGTCCACTTTGGAACACTTGACGACTTTGGGACTCAAGGGTAATGTTGAGCAGTTCTTTTTTAGAGTAGTGTTGTTACTCTTGGTTCTAGCACACTACGGGCCCATGTTAGTCCTACATAACCTTTTCAAATCCTTTGAAGTATACATAGATGTTTTAGATGAGGCAATTGGTGGCCTGTTGTTTCAAAACAAGCACTTGATAGCCTACAAATATAAGAAGTTGAACTCGACAAAACAAATGTAACCTATAT
Source organism: Gnetum montanum (assembly GCA_015680685.1). Classification (NCBI taxonomy): domain Eukaryota; kingdom Viridiplantae; phylum Streptophyta; class Gnetopsida; order Gnetales; family Gnetaceae; genus Gnetum; species Gnetum montanum. The sequence goes on from MNCI01008581.1 coordinate 159,021, forward strand.
ATGAAAAGGAGACATTCCCTATTATGCATTGTCTTCACACTTGGTGACAATGTCTCCTAGGTAATCCTATGATAGTAAAGAGGGACAATATTGCCATGAGCTACCTTCTTAATCAAAGTTGAAGCTAAAATAAGCCACGTCGTTGAGTATGCTCCAGGAATTTGATTGTCAATTTATTTACCAAGCGGGAAAAGAGAACGTGATGTCATGCACTAACTAAGAATACATGACATGTGTTAGATGACATATGGTGAATTAAACAATGCATTATCAAACACAAACAAGCCTATTAACATACTTGGCAAATATTTTGACACATTCTTCCATTGGTCTAATTCCTTGCTTGCTCGCTAAGCAATATCATGAGTTTAGTAGAATACGAAACATCATCAAGAAGTTTATCATATTTACCACATACTGGCATAGAACAAAATAGTGAACTAGCCGTAAGGTATTGCATTACAAATTGTCATTTAACCTATTTCGTAAATCATTACGCATACTATATCCGAAACATTATAAAATCAACACCAACGCATTTAACCCATACACAAAATGTTAAAAAACACACACCACTTCAAAATACAAAGAAACATAAATCACAAAGCAAAAATAACAAGTTAAGAATGTTGTACTTGGAAACGTCCGCATACACATCCTCCGTGGTCTCCCTTGCCACCATGGGCAATACCGCCTCCTCCCACAAGCCTTCCCATCTCTGCTGTAATAATACACACATGCCAAACACCATTTCATACCCAGGAACAGAGTCAGCATAGAAATAAAACCCTCAAACCTCATTATGATGGAGATAAACCATATCAAAAATCAGCAACAGATGCAGCCATTCCTGCACCGGTAAACATGCTCATGCCTGTATCCCTAGAAGTCCGAACCAGAGCCATATTGGCTTTGAGCAACATTGCCCAGCACTCACCTCAGCTCTGTGATGTGGTTTTCAATGCCGAGGCACTGTTTCACTTTGTTATGTTGCTACCCTACTACTACTGCTACTACTGACATGGCATGGCCGGAGCAAGAGCAGCAATACATGTTATTTTGTCAATTTGTGGAGTTTGTCTTTATTTGCCATGAAAATGTAAGATCCTATGGATCTTTAAACGTAACAAAGGTTCAGTTTTAGTTTCATATGTCATGAATATCAGTAAAATAGATCCATAAGGCTTTCCAACTTTCCAACATAAGAAAGCTTTAGTTTCTACGAGAACATGACACAGGTTCTTGCTCTCCCCCTTCTTGCTAGCCTTGTCATTATGTGCAGGCATGATCCAGCCATGCAAGGAATGGTGAACCTAACTTCAGTGGATTTCTCTTACAGAAATCTTTGCAGACATGGGCTGGTTTTCCTACCTCTGGCAATCATCATTCGTGGGCAACCTACGCCTAATTTGGTGTTCAAGTTATTGCTGATCATAGAGCTGAGCGCCTTACCGCCTAATTTTGTTAAAGAGCTAGGCCTTGATTAGGTTACATTTATACATGGCAATCATCATTTATTTTACATTTGGAAAATTGACTAAATGTCTAAACAACAAAGCCATAGGAGTTGGGCTTACATATATAGAGGTCTTAGATGCTTAGATGGTGAAGTGTTGAGAGCTAGACATCGAGACTTGGAGATGTATGCTTAGTGTTCAAGCTTCAATTTTATAATTTTAATTTTTGAAATTTGCTTTTAAAATCCAGTCAAAATTTAAATAGATTTTCATTTTTAATAAAAACTTCAAAGGCCATAACATTACTATTTGAAGTCCGTTTGCACTAAATAAATAATCGTTTTGGAGCTTTTGGACATGATCAAAAGGTTAGAATCTTTGCTCAAGAACTCAAAAATTAGTATTTTAACATAGGGCTTAACTTGTTCAAAAACTTAAAATTATCATAAGTTCCAATTTAGAAATCTGTAATTAGTTATAAACAATCACCTTGGAACAACTTTGGACTTTATGCTACAAAGGTCAGGTCAAAACAACTAAATAAGAGCCAGAAATAAGAGGATCTCATTCACATTTAGGATAATCTATAACTAATCATTATTTAAATAGTCTTAAACCATAGGGCTACACATTTAGATATATACTTTATTTTATATAAAAGTTCATAAACTAAATTCTTTGATTTCATAACAAAACTAGGTTAGTGATCCTAGTATGAAAAATATACCTTATTGGTGGTTCGAAGGTTACTTCCCTTTTGAAATAAGGCCAAAAGGAGCATAGAGATTGTTGTCGCATTTTCACCATTATTACGGAGAAGTGATGATTGTTGGTAGGCTTTTAAAAATGAATAAAGTTATGATACTTTGGTTTTATAAAAGACCTATTTGAAGCTAGCCTAATATCAACAGCAAGGAAAAGGTTTTCAAGTAATATTTCAAAGCAACGTTAGAGGAGATTACTAGATTCACATGAGGGATATGTTTAAGTAAAGTATATTATATTTTAATCAGGAATTTGATAAACATCAAGAAGAAGTTAGTAAATCTTAAAACTAAAATTCCAAAGTTTCAAAGATGGCATTCATCAAAATATCCAAAGTCGCTACAATAGACATTCAAAAAAACAATGGCCATGTCATGGCGCCTGGTAACAACGAATGGTCTCCAAGGCTTTCAGATTAGACCGTTTTTGCTCTAGAAGGTAATGTGGCAAATGTACCTAAAAACGTGGCCAGATCCATGGCCAGAAATGCAGTAGTTAGCCATGGGCATCATGGACAGAATACCGTAACCGATTCTACCTGTAATGGTGGCTACATCTGAACCAATGAAGTCACGAAACAAGCACCGTAGTGAGCATGAGGTAGGCGCACGAGCATTTTTGGTAGTTCCAGAACTACCAAGGTACAACGCGGCAACCTGCAGAAACCCTTACCTTTGCATATTGGGCAGACAGATGACCTATGGTGTGTGGAAGAGGTGGAGACAATGACAACAACAACAGTGGCGCTAGTGCAGATAGCCATGACAACCGGAAGCAAAGCCATAAGACTATCACACAAACATCCAGGAGCGATTGTTGATGAAGAAGCGATGTAAAACATAGAGGTCACCACGCAGTGGTAATGAAAACCCCAAATTGCCAAGATTGTGTTCCATAATTCCGTTTATGAGCACAACAAGCACAAGGTAGTATACAAGGTAGTATACGTGGGTTTCAATGAACTCGTGGGATTCATTGCATAATTGTGGGGCCAATGTGACGTAGAATTTTCTCCACTGTATTATGGTTCTAAGTGATTTTATTACTACCTTAAAGTATCATATAAAAATTTAAATTAAAACCTCTAGAAGCCAATTTTGGCACAACGTTATTGATAATAGGGGATATAATAATTTAACTCCATACATTATATCTTCTAAAATTATAAGGGAGACATTTGGCAAACATACGTTTATTTTTAACAACATTAAAACTTTATATAAGGACTTATAACCTCCTATAAAAGCTATAACTTAATTTCTTTGATATTTGGTGACGATGTGATCACCAAGAGAATACTTGCCAACTATGGCATATATTTCTCTAATTTTTGTAACTTCTCATGGTAATCTTTATGTTATTTGTTATCAATAAAACACTTAGCAATCATAGCTCAAATTTCTAATAACTTCTTATAGAAGTTATAACTTCTAGGGTGGTTATGAATTAATACCCATAGATATTTGTAATACGGTTAACTTCTCATGATTATTGTAACTATCTTAAGGTCACTACAAAAGGATCTCAAAGGTAGAAAGGAAATTTTTTTTTTTTTGAAAGGGGAGGGGGTTGTGGGGGTGGCGGGGTCGAAGGAGAGGAAGATTTGGAAAAAGACAATTGAAGATTACTTGTAAGATGGTTTACTAAAGACATTAATTTGGCTACTTTGTTTTAAATCCTCTAAGTTCATTTCTTTCCATTTTGTTTTAGTTGCTTAGCTAATGGTTTAGATAGTATTGTGCTTAACATTTAATTTTGAGATCTATCTTAGGTTGCTTTTATAGCTTTATTTTTGCCCAATATTAGGATTCTATTAAGATTTGTCATAAAAGAGATTATGTTGTTAAAAGGCCTCAAGAGTAATTTAATAGTAATGTCCTAACGCAATTGCTTGTTCTGAGCATAGAGAATGTAGAAAAATCTTTGGTATTTTGAAATGACTAAAATAGATTAATTGTTTTAAAGTGTATTGCCTTAATATTTTAATCCTGAAATTGTCAAATTTTTAAAGGCTCTATTGAATGCAATCTTTGACAACTATTAACTAGCCAAAATAGAGACTTGTACTTTGTCATTTATGTAGCATTTTTGGTAGTATAATAAGATTGTCTTTACAAAATTACTTGTTAAGCTTGGAGGATTTGGACAATTTGTAGTTGAATTGAATTGGAATAACCTTATTGCGAAGTCTTTCCTCATGTCAATTTATCTTGCTTAAATATTTAAGATTTCACACGAATATGCTTTCTTTTCTTTCTCTTTTTAAATCCATTGAATCTTGCTCTATTTCTAGTTTTCTTGTGGAATTTTCTCTCTGAGGTAAATTTGGAGTAGATTGGCAGAATCGTGCTCAAATGTTTCTGTAAAATTTTATTTGCTTCAAGTAACGTATTATAGGGACCATATAGACTAAGTGATTGAACAAAATAGGAATCTTCAACAACTTACAATATTTGACAAAGTTATCTAAATCTCTTTTATGATAGTTGATTACAGTTTTATATACAACCCAGCCATTCCAACATTCACAATAGCAAACACATACTCACATTTAGTATGTTTCATAGCTACTAAGTTTCTTTGGAAATATTTGGACCTTGGTGTTGCCAGAGACTAGCAAGCATCTAAACCCTTTTTGAAAAACACCTTTGATCTCGTGACTTCCCAAGGTCATAAGACTAGGAGGCCCCCAACGTTGGTAGTCTGGTCCCAAATGGTCGCCAACAAAGATATACTTGGGTTTCATGCTATCTTAACCATCATATCCTTAGAAGAACTACATGGTCCTAATTTCTTGTGAACCATGTCATTGAGATAGGTAGGCTATTAGGGACTCAAAGGTTGTGCTAAGCAACGCCTCCCAGAGCAAGGTTGTTACACTTGGTATTGAAGCCAAGGTTTTGATTCAAGTAGAAGATCCATTCAGACACTTATGCAAAGTAGTTATGAGTGATACATGAGTTGTCTAAAGACAAGTGAATGAATCTTGGCCTTGTTTTTATAGAGAATTCAATTATATAAATAGTTATTACAAGTAGGTGATGCAATCATGTGTTGTCTGCTTGGGGCAAAAGTGATTGAATAATTCAAGCATTGGTTGCTATCAAGGAAGTTCCTTTCTTATTAGAGTTGAGCTCTAACACTAACATAAAGTTGCTTGAGCTTAAAACTGTTTGTATTAAGAAATTATATGCAGTGCCAAGGAAATGTTATTAATGATCTTTAGTTTATGCAAAGATAATTGTGTGTGGCCAAAGTGGTTGTGGTAAATTGTGCAAGAAACAAACTTTGTTCTATCGATTGATCCTTTTGCCAATCTAAGAGAGTGGTGCCATTATGATTTGAATATGAGGTAATGTATTGGATTAGTGCTTCTTGTTATAATGTATTACTTCAATATGTGTGGCTATTCTTATTTCCATTGATGTGAAAATTATGTGGCTTGGATGTGGTGAAAACTCGGTAATCTAGCATTACAATGTGATGATTTTGTGTTCATGTATTTTGAAGTAACCTTGGATTCTCATCTGAAAATACTTTGTTGATGGTGCCTTAAGGGATCAGGTCATGACACATAGAAGAAAATTAATAGCATCTCAAATTTTTCTACTAATAGAATTTCATGTTTGAGGGGAGTGTCCTCATAGCATTATTCCTTATAGCAGTTTGTACCAAATGCACGGTTGTGTAGAGAAAGTGGGATGAAATGAATCCCAGTAGGGAGCACATGTTCTTGATTATGACTCTAAGCAAGGAGTAAATGTTCTTGATTGTGACTTTGAGTACAAAGCACACATTTCTATCATGACTGAAAGCAGGAAGCACATGTTCTTGATTATGACTTTGAGTAGGAAACATACATTTCTATCATTACTCTAAACAATGATTACATGTGCTTGATTGCAACTTTGAGAGAGATGCACATATTTTCTATCATGACTCTTAAGTAGGAGCATATAGTTTCTATTGTGACTTCAAGTAGAAAGCAAAAAATTTTATCCTAACTTTGACTACAGAGTACAAGTTTAGGGATAGGGGAATGGTTGTCTCTAAAATTTTACACACTTGTATCACTACAATAGGTAGTGAAGTGATTCACATTTAAACAAGTCTTTCCTCTAGGTAAAAAGGTTTGTACTAGTGGCATGAAAAAAGAAAAAAAGAAAAAAAATTTCATAACCTAGGCTACACAAGCATCTCTAAATCTTGATTGGATGTGAAGTTGAGTTCAACATTTGTGCTTTATCATTGATAACCTTAGCCATTAAATATTGTTTTCGACCATTGTTAGATGAGCTTTGAGTTGTTTGATACCTTGTCGATATCCACTTTGCTCTCTATGTTTGTAAAGTTTATGAACAAAGACATAAGCTTTGAAGACATCAATTCTTTCAAGTGAGGGAAAGTATCAAGAGTATGCCTTATTGGTAGTTCAAAGGTTTCTTTTCATTTGCAATAAGGGTTGAAAGAAGTATAAAGATCCACATGGATCCACATTACCCATTAGCTTAATGATTAGGAATGTTATGAGGACACTACAAATAATTGTTTAAGTAATAGAACCAACATGACGTACATACATAACATTTACAAAGAGCACTAGTAAACACATAAGAGATATCGTTCCTTAAGAAAGCTAAGGCTCACCCCTATACTACATGCATCTAGTCCTATGTCCTTACTTCATAGAGAAGAGAAGGTGCTCAAGTCGAATGGCCAAACCTCCCAACATCCTACATATCCCTATGACAATTTATAAGGAACCAAGGCCATGTAGTTCTCCCAAGGAATCAAACTATATGTCAGATTATATTTTTCCAAATTCAACATGGAAAACGAAGTAAAATTGGTTCGGATCATTTGTCTATTATTTTATTTCGCAATGATATTAACTTACATTTAGAAAAAAAAAAATATTTTGATGGAATATTTCCTTTCCAAACAAATAATCTCTAAGTCATCTCTCTGTAACTCTAGTGACATGTCTTCATAGAAGGTAGCAGAGAGACTAGAAAAATTAGAATGTGTGTTTTTTTTAAAATAGGATTTAGAAGAAGAAAAATAATTCCTCTATAAAATTGGGATACAATTTGTCATTTATGAGAATGGATACAATTTGGATGTAAAAAACTATGTTATCTGAATAGTCCTTTCAAGTAAGGTAACTTGGAGAATTATGAATAAAAATGTTATAATGATTCAAATAATGAAGGTTAAATATTTAAGCCAAAAAAAAAAAAAAAATTCTGCAAAGGCTATATATTATTCATCTTTCTAGGGCTAAAAGAGGGATGACAAGATGATGTCACATAGGTTAAACTAATAAAAGAATATGTGCATTAGCGAAAAATCATTGCATGACATCCTAAGATAGTATTTTAGTTAAAGTAAAAAATAACATTCCTATGAAGTTATCAAGGTTAATGATATTTTAGTTAAAGTGAAAAGAACATTCCTATAAAGTTGTGCACGTTAATGATATTTTAATGAGAAGTCCAGAAAATAAAGAAGATATTTGCTTTAGAAAAGAGGATCTAATCCTTGAAGTTCATATTTTTTGAATTCACTTAGTAGGGAAAATTTTAACCATTAATATCTTGTTGAAGCCATATTGATGATAGTTAAAAGATCTTGCTTTTGTGAAAATACTTGTGAGGATAGCAATCATATCTTTTTGCATTGCCTTGCAATTTCTTATATTTAGAACAAAGTTTGGAAACTGCAAATTAGCATTTTATTATGCTAAGATCTTTATAGAATCTTGTAGCAGCTTGGACTTGCTTTAGTGTAACTTGGTACATTAATAAAATTTCAAATGCTTTACTAACAAGTGATCTTTCAAATATTCAGGAAATAGAAATCAATATAGATAAAGTATGGTGGCTTCTAGTAAAGAATTGCAAAGAGAATGTGATAAAAGAAACAATATTTTTAAGTCTTACACACTTATAATTTTTGTCTCATGCTTGTGCTAGATTAGCACCTTAAAATGATTATTTTATTTTTAAGATTATCATTAGAAATTGATCCTACCATCGTAGTCTTCATAAAAATCCTAAAACTAATCACATTGTCCTCAAATCTTATTTTACTGATATAATAAAATTTTACTAATATAATCTCTTCTAGTAGGTTAAAAAACTAAAAACTGAAGAAAAATAAGCCAAATATTAAAAAACCCATTGTTCATTGAATGCTGAGCAGATTAGCACCTCTTCACTCTGAGGATGTTTTATGTATTGGAAATTGGCTAAAAAAAGCTTACTGTACTGTTTTATACTTGTTTTCTGATGCCTGGTGTAATAGTCTAAGACTCGCCACTTTAAATTGTAACCTTGCAGAAGCCAGGCCCAAACAGCTCCTTCCTGACCGTACGTTATCTATCTGGTGGCTTTATAACCTATCATTAGTGAAGATGCATCCTGAATTATTTTAGAATAAGATCTGTGATTTGCAACTTACAGTTCACAGGTCAAATCCCAACTCTTTATATTGCGATATAAATATACTTTGTAAAATAATCTGGGGTAGCAGAAGACTTACGAAAAGAGATCATTAGATATAACAAAGTCGCAGTTTCACGTTTTATCTATTTAAGGAACACCTATCATTCAAGAAAGATTATAATGAAACCTTCTCTGCTGGAGAAGATTTTGGGAATTCTACAGATTAAGTGAAACTGATAACCCTGAAAATTTTTCAAAATCATCTGAATGAAGGTTTACTTTCATGCATGGTATTACTAGTCATTAATTGCGAAAAACCAATCTTTTACAGAGGAATATAATCATGGCAGCTATTAATATTCCAAGTACAGCAACAATGCCATAGAAAATTTTGTTTTCTCGTTGCTTCCTCACCATGATTTCGCTGTATGGAGTCTCTGTCCAAAGAAGTTGATAAGCACTCCTGGAAACAATCCAGTTTTGGATTAAATCTACAGTTGAAACACAAAATAAATAGTTTTTCCTCAAGCAATTGATTACTTGGAAAACATTCAAAGTTTTATTCATTTAATGATGTATATAATATGAGAAAAAATTTATAATATTAAAACTATAGAAAAAGACATTTATCTGAATTATGAAGAAGAGCTAGTTTTAAAAGGATTTTTCTGACGAGCTGACCATCTACAAACCATTTTCTTACAGATTTCATGATATCATAATGCCTATGGATCCCACTCTTGTACTCATTGTTGCATATCAATGCATGTTTTTTTAAGTCTTTCTACTTTCACCGCATCATTTCTTTAGTCATCCTTGTCTGAAGTTTTCCAAGGCATAGAAGTGTTAGAGAGGAAATTAGCATGTCTTTCTAGTTCATGATTAGCTCAAGTTTTTCTAACATCTGCTAATATATAAAAAATTTCTGATAATGTCAAGTGCATTCATATTTCTTTTATATAAAACTTCCTACATCTAACCATAAGTACATTTATATTTCCTTTATATAAAACCTCCTACATCTAACCATAGTTGTTTATGGTCTCTTTTGAGAAGCCTATTTGATATAGACAACTACTAGGCCATAGACGAATCTGTCTATAGAATGAACCCAACATGGAAATAATTGTTAGCTCTTAGGAAACCATCCTAGGAGAGGTCAAAGTTTTTTTTCTTGCCTTCAACAATCTTGATTTTAAGAGTTTTCTCCTCTGTTGTGAGTTGAAATTTTAAATCCTGCAAGTTGGCCACAAGTTAACTGTGACTCATGATATCTTAGAAACAAAGACTACTTTTTAACTAGTAAAACCATGATTATGGCATGCTTTGCATTGGAGGCAAGGACAGCTACATGGATGCCACGACTTGTGATGGTGCTGGAAAGTCGTAACTTGGTGATCATGAGTGAAAAATGTACTAGTCCGAACCTGTGGTGAGGTCACAGTGGGCTCTAAGAGGTACTCTATATTGACTATGACACACAGTCAGGTCGTGGTTTGCATAGTGATGAAACCCAAAACTTGTTCAAGAAGCCCACATCTCCCCAAACTCATATTCTAGGCCTCTAATTGTCATATATGCACATCCAGGACCTAGATGGCAGGTGTGTAGCACCAAGATCTTGCAGAAAAACTAACTTGAATCCAAATTCCAGTTGTGAACGCTAAAGGGAGTGAGATGTGTTTAATGTTTGGGCAATGAGTTTGCCCATTTCTTATTCTTGAAACTTGTTCAGACCTGCAACACAAATCAAACAAAAAAAGCAGGGAATACATACAATAGGGAGCTGGAATAGATTCAAAGTTTCACAAGATTCAAGCTTCCAAAGCTTGATTTACAATATTTTTATCAAGAGAATGATACAACCCAATGTTATATGCTGAAACAAACTGAAATGGAATTGAAACAATTGAAATGAATGAGATAAGATGATACGAGATTTGAAATAAGATTGCTATAGAACTGAGATTACAGGAAGCACTTCAAAGTTGCAGCAATTCATTACTTTTTGAAATCTTACATGCATAAAGGAGAGCCCAATATATGAAGAGATACTTAAGAACACACTTAACACAAAACATGGCTGCAAATCCTACATCTAATCTCCCACTAATTCAGAAGGAGATTAGAGATGTGGTCCGCATACAAGGCCCCATGAGTGGTCCCCATGAAGAGATGATTGCTACATGTCAATGATGATCCTATCATTGACTTTATTTGAATTCCCCTTTTCTCTTATTTTAAAACAAAATTGTGTAATGTGACATGTAAATGGAGACATAATTTAAAATGCACATGGATTTACACTAGCGCTTACATGGCTACACACATAAAACAAAGGAAACACATTAACATGACTTGGAAAATAAATATAACATATAGGAGGAAGTCCTCATTAGGCTATAATATTGTCAACAATGATACTGTCGATGAAAATTTTCCCATACGAATTTGGGATTTTGTCATCTGAATGAGTGCTATGAGACCTATGTTTCCAGTTCATAGTTTAACTCAAGGATTTTGATCTCTATTGCTTTTATGCACGACCTATTACATTTAATCATGTCTGTTTATGGCCTCACACTTTGAGATCCGTATTTCTAATTTCAGAAATGGTTAAACTATGTGCATTAATGCTTAATGATGAAATTTTCTATTTATGAAATTCTCCCTATTGTTGCAAGCCTAGACATTGCTAAGCAAAAATATAAAGCAATTGTAAATAAAGGCTCATGCCAACTTACGGTGCAAAAACTCTGGGAAAAAACTTATGAAATGTCCTGAAAATAACTTCCTGAATAACTTTTAAACGGCTGCTTGGAAGAAGAAAGGAACCCATGTTCATTTTCACAATATCATGGGCATCTTTGATCCTTCTTTTAGAAAATTCTTCTGCTGCCAAGTGATAAGGAAATGCTCTGCCATCTGCAAAAACGTATAGATGGGTCAAATGAATAATTAAAACATTGTTTAATATGGAAAATATGTTCTAAATTTATAAACAATGAAAATTATTAACGCATAATATTGGAAGCTTTTGGGAAAATTTACATATATAGATGCATGTATGTGCTTTGCACCAATATTTCACCAACAATTATGAATTTTCCACTAATGGTCTAATGCTGATTGAATTGAAGTGGATTGGAAGAAATGGAAACAAGCTAGTGGTTAGCCACCTGATACAGGAGTTTCAATTTCAGGTCTGCTGTTTTGTATGGTGCTGAGTGCTGAGCTATTAAGAAGCAGCAAGAGCAACATGATAGTGCAGCAGAGCAACTCTCATATTACAGCAAGTCTGGGAATTGATAGTTATATGTGATACAATGAATGCAAACCCACCTTAGATGGTTTGGCCATTCTAGGGCTCTCTTTTTAATCAACTTTATAATTTTTTTAACATGGTCATAGGTTGACCAAAAGCCTACAAACACCCAATTACCCAAACTATCCATATAATTGGTCAACTAAGAATAATGCAAACTAAGGGCAGTTCCCAATTGCTTCCAATGAAAATAAAAGTAACACATCAATTGTGTTTTGACTTGATTCAAGTCTTGTTTTCCAAATAGCATCCATGGATGTGTTTTGATTTATCCCTACTCCATCAATTTAATTTTTGAGAAAAGGCTTCATACAATGCTTATTAATTTATTTATTAAAAAAAAAGACTCAAACAACCCTTTCTATACAATATGGAGTTGCATCCTCCTATTGAAGACCATCCAACTCAATATCTAACCACCGTCTAGATGTGAGCTGGTTTATCTTCAAGTCCAAAAAAAACCATGCTTTATCTAGACTGATTTCTGTCCCTCAAAAGGTCTTTTGGCTTCTTTCCTTCTAGCTTTGAAGCATCACATGTGCAAACAAAGGCTTACAAATTTTATTTATGCATAGTTCTTTCTAAAACAAATAAAATAATAATGAAATCGGGTTGATATATGATGCAATGAGAGAACAAGAACCATTTCAAATGCTGTTGCAATAGTGTTAATACCTTACCCTGTTGGCAATCTTAATAACATTAGAGTTATTTTAATAACCTCCAATTATAGTCCATGCATAAATTTTGTTCGTCTCCTCTTCAAAATCTACGTAGATGTGTAGCATGGCCTCCTCAAACTCCATCAATGATTCATCATTCTCTCACAATTTAGGAGACGTAGTCTATCATGGAAACAAAAAGCACAATCATGGGGTCATGGTGGGAGGATATAATATAAGTTGTTGCATCACCCTCACTTTCTTCTTGTTACAATTGTTTTGTTACCATTGTTTGCAGATCACTTGTGCATCTCAAAATATTCTGCCATTCCTACCTAGTTAAGAAAAGCTAGCCATCTCTGTAATCATCCTCCTCAAGAACTCTTTCTTTCAAATGACGACTAAGATGACAAGGATGACAAGGTGGATTTTCTTGAGTCATGAAAACCTCTTGTGAGCTCGGAGGTGAGTTTTCCTAAGCTACGGAACTACTCAAAGGTGGGTTTCCTTGAGCTGGAGATGGCCAGGTTTTCCTAAGCTATGGAACTATATTTAGAGGTGCATTTTCTTGAGTTGTAGAATCCTCTTTTGAACTACTCATTGCTCGGAGAAAGAGCAAATCACAAACAAATAAAACAAGAGTGATCTCACACATGTAGACAAAGTAAACAAAAACAAAGAAAACAAAGAGTAAAAAGTTGTAGTATATGCAATACCAGTAATTGGGAGATAGAATCTTGGGAAATAGATTACCGGCCAATAATAATAATAACAACAACAGTCTCCCTTTTTCTTAATTTCTCAGGCTAAAATAGAGAATAGAAAATCTCTGAACTCCTTTTTCTTAAAAAGAGAGAGAAACAGAGGCAGATTCTATGTGTGATGGTTGTCATTTCCATTTTCACTATTATCTTAGAAATAAGAAAACAGTAAATTCTAGATAATAGAGAATAAAGAAAAAGAATGAGAATCTCTATACTAGCATTGTTAAATAATCAAAATTTTGATTCTACAGAGCAGAAAACAAACAAAATCCCATGTGTTCATGTGCAATATGAAAAGGAGAAACAACAATAAAATCTGATGTACATTAACCTTGAACACCATGATGGATTAACATGGTTCCAAACTTTGAAATCTTCATTAATAATTTTTTTAGCCTTTCATGTTTTCACATTGAGAGAAATGTAGGCTTGAACAAAGGACCATTTAACAATGATTTGGGGCATAACAACTCTCTCTCAAAACTCACCCAAAATGATCAATAAAATAGAACATGTGCACTTAACAAAAGACACCAATAATCCTCAATATGTATAGCTTTATTTTTAATATTAAAATGAGTACTCAATGGACCCTTTGGCCATCCAGCTATGATACATGAAGTCTCTCCAATCCTACACCATCTTGTAGCCCACACAAAAAGAACACTGGGGCTGGATAAAATGATGGGGGCTAACACCATCAAGTACCCCCAAGAACTAAGCCTTTGTGCCCACACAAGAGATCACTAGCCTTGGATAGAATGATGGGGGGCATTTCTTTTATAAAAACATGAAGTACTAAGTGCACATGATACAAAGAAAATGTTAACTTATCAGCCCAAAACATGCATGCCAAAAATCAGATCTAAGACATATGAAAGACTCTATGCATGACTCACAACTCAGAACAAATTCTACATGCCCTCATGAAATAATCCTTACTTGTCCAATTTCTCAAAAAAATAAAAAATAAAAAATCCTTACTTGTCCAAGCATATATAATTACAAACACCTACTAAGGATTTTGTACAACAAGGATTTGGAATACACATCTTTAAGTTAAACTTGACCACTTTCAGGAGGGAAAGCACACCTAAAATTTGAGTCGTTGTCCAGCCCACAACTTCAAGAAATCAGCTTCAAACTGTTGCTGCTAAAATCCCCTCACAAAATCAGAGAAAAACAGTCCTTCAAATCAGCCAAACAGTTCCCAAAAATCAGTCACAAAAGCCCCCAACAGCAACAGCAAATCAACCTCCTGATAGCCCAAAAGAATACTCAAGACAATCCATGAAAATGGCTGAGAACAAGTAAGGAACAACCACTCTCCTTCTCCTTTCCTTCACTCCTCACACCTCAAACTAGTGTAGCTCCTCTCCTTCTAGCCAAGGTCTCCTTGAGAGCAAACACACCCTTCTATTTATACGATGAAAGACACTTTTATGGCTTAGACACAAAAGTCTACTTGCTGGACCCACTCACCTAATAGTTTTTTTTTTTAAATTCATAGCATCTTTGATAACCAAGCTCTCATGAAAAAGTGGTTGAGGTGAGAGTGACAACACTCAAGAAAGTTATATGGGAGTGGTTGTGTGTGAGAATGACGTTACTCAAGAGGATCACATAGCTCATATTAAATGAGTCCTTTATCCCTTAGCCATCAATATGAAGCACATTGTCAATGTTAAGATTTATTTCATCTTATTTTGCACATTTTCTACATTTTAACTAGCAAAAGTCATTAAGAATAATTTTTTTATACATTCAACATTTTACATATGTTGAGCTAATAAAAATGAGCACAAATGCCATAGCTACTAAGTTAAAAAAAATTACATTTTAATCAAACCAAAGAAAATATAGGTCCGCAAGGTATTTTTTTTTCTTAAAATAAATAGAGTACTAAGGTCACATGTACAAATGTGGGGCACTACACTTCTCCCTCCCCAAATTGGTTAAATTCAACTTTAAAGGCATGTATTCCAAACCCTTTTGTAGAAAATTTTTAGTAGGTGTTTGAAGTTGTATTGGCTTGGACAAGTGAAGATTAGTTCATCAGGGCATGTGGAATTTCTTGTGATTTGTGAATCATGCATGGAGTCTCTCATATGTCTTAAATTTGATTTTTGGCATGCATGTTTTCGGCTTATGAGTTAATATTTTCTTTGTGTCATGTGCACTGGGTATTTCATGTTTTTGAAATCATTTTTTTATAAAAGAAATCCCCCCCGACCCCTCCCCACCCTTATCATATTATCCAAGGCTAGTGATCTCTTGTGTGGGCTACAAGGGTTTAGTTCTTGGGGGTGCTTGATGGTGTTAGCCCCTACCATTTTATCCAATCCCGATGTTCTTCTTGTGTGGGCTACAATATGCTATGGGGTAAAAGACTTAGAGTATCACAGGAAAATGACCAAAGGGTCCATTGAGTACTCATTTTAAAATGAAAAATAAAGCTACACATATTAAGGATTTTGGTGTCTTTTGTTAAGTGCACATATTTTGTTTGGTTGGTCATTTTTGGGTCAGTTTTGAAGGGTTTTTAAGAGAGTTGTCATGTCCTAAATCATTGTTAAATGGTCCTTTGTTCAAGCCTACATTTCTCTCAATGTGAAAACATGAGAGGGTGGAAAATTTATTTTAAAAAATTTCAAAGTTTGAAACCATGTTAATCCATCATGGTGTTCAAGCTTAGTACATATCATATTTTATTATTGTTTCTCCTTTCCATATTGCACATGAGCACATGAGATTTTGTTTGTTTTCTGCTCCATAAAATCAGAAGTTTGATTCTTTAACAATGCTAGTATAGAGACTGCCATTCTTTTTCTTTTTGTTATTGTCTAACATTTACTGTTTTCTGATTTCTTACATAATGGTAAAAATGAAAATAACCATCACACAAAATCTGCCTCTGTTTCTCTCCCTTTTATTTTAAAGAAGGAATTTGGAGACTATCTACACTGTTTTAGCTTGAGAAATAAAAAAAGGGACTATTACTGTTATTATTATTTTATGCCTGGTGA
The DNA here is from genome assembly GCA_015680685.1 of Gnetum montanum. Lineage (NCBI taxonomy): Eukaryota > Viridiplantae > Streptophyta > Gnetopsida > Gnetales > Gnetaceae > Gnetum > Gnetum montanum. The sequence goes on from MNCI01008581.1 coordinate 175,466, forward strand.
TTTATTTTCCAAATTCTATCTCCCAAAACAAAACCTTGTCAAATCCCAACTCCCATGAACTGTGTAGATTATAATTTCATATTTATTTTTAGGGCCCCCATCTCCCCTAAACACATTTGATGGCTAAAAATTCAGGCCGTACTTTCATACTTTGTTTGCCCAATTTTGGATGCCTGAAAATGGAGGAAAACAATGGCTAATTATCCCATGAAAAACAAATCCTAACTATTGTAACTCTCTCTATGGTATGATGTGAGCTAGTTTTTGTATGGCATTTCAAATACTCTTGAGATGCATAGTTAATTCTTTTATTTGTATGATGGGAATATGGCATCATAGAAGCCTAGAAGTCTCCTTGCAGTAAGTCTTTCATTACATAAATGTTTTATACATTTTGTCATAGTTAGATTTTCCTTTCATGCAAAGTAAATATTGTTTATTTATTTTTGCTACAATATGCTAACCCCATTTATTTATTAGCAATTATATTCTTTTATTTGTGTAAAGAAAAGAAAAATATATATGTGTGATCATGTATGTTTATTTGTTTTCCATAAAATTTACCCTTGTGAATTATGATTAGAAGCCCTTTGGGCCCTAGGATAAGCAGTTCACCTAACCTCACAATTAATAATTAGGTAGATGTTGCATTTGATTGGTGTGCATTCTGTGAAGCATGTAGTATTTTTAAGGATCATTAAAAAATCATTTTAATAATAATATATTCATCCCCATACCTTGAATGGATGAGTTGCATTGTTTATTTATTTTGCATACACCCTACCCGTACATATGCTTGCTTTGGCTTAATATCTTGAGCCATTGGACCCAAGGGGGTTGAGTTCAACAACACCCAAAGGTTTTCAATGATGCAGGGACTATTTGTAAGTGTGTACCCACACCCCCCCTCCCTCACGTACAATCTCCGATCACCTATCTTGGGGGTAGATCAAGGTGTAGTCCAAAAATGATGATTGAGCCAATCCTTGTTTGTGTAGTTTATAACCTGAAGATGACCCAACTCACGGCCAAATGGTGAACGGATTCTTCAAGTTGGATGGCCCTCAATGTGAGAATGCAACACCACATTGCATGGACAAAATTATTGAACCCTATATACTTTTAATTCCCAACCATTGTTTGAAGCCTATCATAGATTAAATGATCTTGTATAGCGAATACGTAGTAGAGGACTAGCAGTACATCCAACCACATCTGTTGGTATTGATTGAAAAATGAAACTTGAAATAAGTGAGTCATACAAATGTTTGATGTTTTCTAGCTTTGCAAAGAATGCCAAGTGTTAGCAATCAACTTGGATGATGCTAGTTTTTAAAGTATCATAGTGCTACTAGAGATAGATGATATGCAATAGATGCATCAATCCTTAGGATTATGGAAACTGGCAAGGTCTCATCCTGTCAACAACTTTTTAAGTCTAATGAAGGAAGGAGGTATGTGGGCCCTATAATCAACCCATCACTATAAGTCACATCCTTATTAGTTGCTAATGTAAGTATAATACCATATTTTAAGAGGATTGGACAAGGAAAAAATTGGACTGATTCTTTGAGGGTGGTTATTAGGGGGTCCTACAAATGTGTAACTTGCAATTATGTCCTCTAGAAGATCTGATTTCAATGAAAATATAGTATATAAAGTATGATGATGATGATATTACTGTTTAAGACATATTGAAGTTTTCATAAACAAACCCATGAAGTGACAAATGTAATCGTTGGTATTTTTATTTTTATTTTACTGGATACCATTTTGATTGCAAGATCTATTTCCATTGGTTTGAGAAATGAAATAAAACAAATATGTGAATTCCATCGATAAGAGCTATTACATGACTATGATGACCTTTTCTAGGAAGAGAAATTATCCTCCAAAGTGCATATGAGCAACAACAAAAGCTTGGGCAACAAACACCTCATGGGTAACATCATTGCTTCACTTGATAGGTGATAACGTAAGATGCCTAAATGCTTTGAGAACCCTTCCTTGATGCAATGCATTGGCCACTACCACATGAATCATTAACTTGTAAAGAAACCTCGACAACCTTGAAAGAGATGCAAGAGTCGACTAACAAAAAACATAGTAATAACATCACACCACAAGCTATGAGTTGCAAAGGTTGCCATCCATGCAAGAGGAGCACCTTCAAGGTTCTCAACCAAGGCCTTTAGAGCCCCACTTCCACATTAAGCTTGCTAGTATCCCCTATCCATCTCACAGAGGATGACACTCTTGACTTTGAGATTCTCTCCATCCCCCTCTCCTCCCCAATCTTGTTCCTTCCCATCCCCTCCTTGGTATTATGCCTTCCCCCACCCCTCCCCCACCTCTCCCCTGACCACCCCTCCCCCACCAC
>MNCI01008581.1:177904-201892 GCA_015680685.1 Gnetum montanum
CACTTGTTTCCTCACCCCTACCTTGACCCTAATCACATCCCTTCCTTAGGCTCCATGGCCTAGGACAACCCTAACCTCAAGCATCCCTTTGTGGATCCTACCATCTCCAACCTCACAAATCAAGGAGTCATGCATTGACAAAGGTGGTAGGTGACCATGGATTTTTGAAGCTTTGCTAAGTAAACCTAGACATTACCACTTTGCTTCATGCAATGACAAAGTCATTGACATGATAACAGCCAAGGACCAGACAAGCATCTTTCTTAGGTTAAACCAATATGATACCTACACACACTTCTGAGTTGCACTGCCAGAACTTCTTTAAATTGGCTCTATGCTCAACAAGCAAGTCATGGACCCCTCTGCAATGTTTGTGTAGCTGTGTTGTATTCCCTAGGGTTTCGGTCATCATGTTCATGTTCATGGGAGTTGTCCTCCTAGTTTTTTCTCTATATTTGGTAGTTGTTGACTCCATCATGTTTTCTCGTTGCATGACATTGTTTTTCTAAGGTCCTCACTAACTACTCAGTAAGCTGTTTTTGTAGTTGTTGAGTGCATCCGTCTTTCCTAATTTTCTGCTCATGTATGCTGCTCAACTCCTTTCCCTGGACATTTTTTATTAATAAAAGCTTTTTTAGGTTTATCTCAAAGCTTGGAAACAAAAATTTGGGTGTAACAAAAAAAGTTAGGTATACAAATACAAAAGGACAGTGTGCAAAGGACGTTATAGTTAAATCAAGATGTGTATCAATGAAATGTTGCATCGATTTAATATAGCTTCAGCAAAATTAGTAAGCACTCCTCTTACATCGAATTTTAAGTTATCCCATGAAGATTGCCCTAAAATAGATGCTGATAAGAAGGTAATATAAATCAGCATATAGATGGGATGTATCATTATATAAGACAAACAGCTGAAAAGTTTTGGATCTAAAGGAGGTCTAAGAGATGAAAATGTAGCTGATATATTCACAAATATTTTTTCTGTAGAGAAATTGTGCTTTGCAGAATGTAGATAGGATTGCAAGAGACGTAATAACTAAGTTTGGAAAGTAGCGCAGATTTGACTGCAAGTGGAAGCTTGTTATATAATAAGCTAAATCCCTACCTATCTTTAATCTTCTCCTCTTGATTTCTTATTAAAATAGTTGGCAACTGCCTTTTCAGACGCCCTATCTTCCTCGATCCCACTCATGATGAATTTGTTGTAACTGATTGTACTTATCTGCCTCTGATCGATTGGGGGATTGAGTCTGATTGATGTTCTTGAACATGGGATATGATTGCTGTAAATCATTTGATTGACTGCTCATGATTTTTTGGTGCTGGGTGGTGGAGGCTTTTAAAAGAAAGGAGGAGAAGGAAGTGGATGTACAAGACATACCATTTAAACTTGAAGGGTTTTACCATGTAAATCATTGTTTCTCATTCTGTGTTCTTTTTTAGTCGTTTTTAGTTTTAATTTTACAATTCTGGTTTGTTATTGTCTACAGTTCTTGAATGAGACACTTGATTGCAAGGGTATGGATAGAATCATTGTGATGAAATTGAAGTATTATATATTCATGTTGTCCATTTGAATTCAACTGATGGCCAGAGAAAGAACATTTGCTCTAGCTTCCGGATCGTATGCATCAGTGACATCATTTTTAGGCGAGTACTAATTGGCAGACACTAAAGAAAACGTTTATTGTAGATTACGTAAATGCAAAACATCTACCAAAATTTTTTCAAGCATTTTGGCAAGTACAATATTCTGTAGAGTACATAGGAATTTAATGGAAATTACAAATTAAAAGACAGCTGCATTCTTGACATCAAAATGATATCCATGGATAGTTAAGAATTCAAATTGAAGCTATACCTGATGGTGTCAGTTCCTCTACTATTTTATCAAAAATCAAACAGTCCTCCAACGCTGAATTGCACCCAGTACCAAGAGTAGGAAACTGAAAATTCATCATTGGTAAACAGTTACAATCAGCATTCTTCCATGAGAGGACACACATTACATTGAATATTCATAACTCCTCTAATCCCAGAAACCTTTGTTCCTAAGATTACACCTAATTAAATAGCACAAAAGAATAAAGGAACATGATAACAAGCTTCTACAAAGATAAAACAAAATACATACAAGAAAACATGGAATAATGTGTGGATGGACTTCAAAAGAAAGAAGACTGAATACCATATAACATATATAAAATATTGTTTACTGCATACTGAATGCAAAATGCAAGCAGTAATTCCAAATTCAGTACATTTTCCTTAATGACTTAAAGTGTAATTCAAGTTCAGAATTTGAGAATTCGTAACATAACCTTCTAAATATTAAGCATGATACAGTCACAGTTGTGTCACTGAAAACTGTTGAAGCTGCCATGGTTATAAATTTAGACATATTAGTTCATGTTACGCTGTGTGTGTGTATGATTTCTTAAATATTAGTGAAGCAGCTTAATTGTGTGGAAGAAACACATGCTTGCATCCTAAAAAGTATGCGTTGGGAAACAAACAGGGTTAATTCAAATACATCCCCCTCCCCATCTTTTCTCTATAAATGTAGAAAGATTGTGCGATGACATTTTAGGGATCATAAGATGATGCAACCAGAGGTCATAAACCCAGAGTGGCAGGTTACACCATTTAGTCACCTAAAAAAGAACATGTTTACTCTTCATTTTAATGCTTTAAAAATGGGTTTTGTGTGTCCTAATTGTTCATCCTTTTTCCCTCACACCATAACTTTGGTTCTTGATAAACAATTATGCCAGAATGTAAACTATGACTGAATAAGTTTGCTGATACAGACCAGAGAAATATTTTATGTCTAACAAAACATGGGGAGAAGAAATTCAACGCAAGACTTGATTAGGGTCATATTTTAAAAAGAAAAGCACAAGGAATTGAACCTGACACCTCAACTAGCTCAACGTAAGCAAATTAATATAATCCCAAATTTTCTCTCAAAAAAACGTAAGCAAAATTAAAAAAAGTAGAACCAAAATGAGGTGGTTATCAATGAGTCTTGAAATGAAAGAACTAGGTGCAGAAAAGAGAGGAAAGTGTGTGAAAAAGGAAAAAAAGTAAAGGAGATGAAAGGTAAGAAAACAACAGGATGAAATTCACAAACAATAGGAACCGAGAAAGAGGGGGAAAACAGAAAAACCAAGAGAACTCTTTCCAAAAAGATGAGAATAGCACTCAAGGAAATTTGATCCAAATAATTGCATCCCAGTAATCCAGTAATGAATCTGGGCATTACACAATAGAAAATTTTGCAGGGAAAGCAACACCTGAAGGCTAGTTTGAAGCTGCTTTGGGAGCCCATAAGAGTAAAACAAGGTGGATGCATGATTCCTCCCTTGTTTAAGAATCAAGATCTTCCAAAATCTTTCTATCACTATATGTTTGAACTTGAACCCTGTTCTCCTTATTTTTGTAAATTACTGGATTATTGAATCCTTGTTTTGTTGGATGACTCTAGTTGTCGTTGCACTCTCAAGCCTAACTGACGTGTATAATAGCTATTCCCAAATTTACCTGGAAATACCTATAAATATTTGGGCTATGTTTTGCCATAAAGATTTGCTACCAAGGACCACGGGTCCCTATTTGAGGACTAGCACCACTGGTAGCAAGCAAGAGATCATGGGCCCATCTTGGTTGTACAAGTCATTGAAATAATTTTCTAATATTTTACACGTTGAATAGTAGATTTTGTTGTTTTAAGGCTTAGCATTTTGACCTACAAACCTCGTTGAAACCCAAAACATATGGCATTCTTAGTTCATATTTCTTCATTTCTATGGTCTATTAGAGTAAGGGTGATTAATGAACAGAATAAATAGTTTGCTTGTCGCAGGATGTAAAACAAATAATCTAATAATAGCATGTTAAATTTTGAACCGTTGTCTTATCCTATAGAATTAGCATGAATTGCTTTAAAATTATAGTTGATGGCATTATTACCAATAGAATATTGCTAGAAGTTTCATTTATAGATAATACCAGATGTGAATATTTATATGTTAATTTTCTTGAAGAATTTTTTTTAATTTATCACATTTTTGCAAGAACTTGCTTTTAATTTCAGTCTGAGTGGATATGTACTTTGATGATTCAAGGATCTTATACCAGCAATATATTTTTATTAGTTTATCAGTGTTTTACAAACATATTGCCCTAGAAAAGGGCTTGTGGTTCTACGAATAGTGTTGCATTTTGAAAGAGAATCGACTTGTTCTTGAGGAAAACTCAAATGTATTTTTCAATTTCAAATTCTAGTGGAGATTGCTACGATGCTGTGGAACAATGGAATCTCACAATTTATGCATTGTCCCAGTTCTTACTAAATTTAAATATTTAGTTCAACTATTGTATTGGCGATATGTTCTACTGTTTTGTGAAGAGCTGGCAACTACCACATTCACAAGCTCTTGAAGCCAGATTCTGGACTGTAGGCACTTTATATGCAATGCTTGTCAATTGATTTCTGAGAATGATTGTCACTTAAAAAAATTGAGCATGCTTGTGTTTGATTTTAAGGCTGTTACAGTAGGTTTTCAGAATTTGATTCCATCTGACTTTAGCAAAGAAACCATATCGTCTCCTAACGTGATATGATTAGCCTTGGAATTTTTCTTTTTAAAGATCATGTCCCTTTACTCTCTTTTATTGAAAAGGCAAATTTTTGAAAAGATTCTTACCCAGATAGTATGTTAACAATCGAGGTGTCATTTTGCTTATTGAGATCCTCAGTTTATCATTTGTCTTGGGTACTTCGTGTTGTCAATTTGAGGAGAGCTTTGAATAGCTTGGACATAAAGGCATTAAAAAGTAAACATGCTGCCCTTCATGAAATATCTTAATTTAATAACAATCAACTCTAAATTTCTTCTCGCAAACAATGATTTAGATGGTGGCATGAATGGCATACCATAGCATGTGCTGCATCGCCAATCAACACAATATTCTTGTAATGGAACTGAGAGAGTATTACAGAACCAGGGCCTTTTTTATTTTCTTGTCTCCACAATTCTTCTGCAAAATGAGGGTCTTCTTGAAGAAGTAGGTTGCAGACATCTGGAACTTTCTCTCTGAAGTTTAAATGATGAGATTTAGAATACAATCCACAATATTATCTACTTCAATAAAATCCAACAGTGACTTTGTACCTCAATATTTTTTCAATAAATTCAGGAGACTCCGCATTCAGTATCTGATCATTAAAGGTGCCACCCCAATAACTTCCATCAGCAGTATTAATTAACATCACGTCCGCTCCTCGCCAACCCTCAAAAAATGAATACATAAAATTTTTAATCGACTGAATAAAACCCAAAATATATGTCTTTATATGATTCGGACATGACATCTCCCTATAGCATAATATTGAAGAAAGTGAATAAACAAAATATATAACATTGTGGTCAAATTTTATGATGATGCATGTTAATATCAGAATTGCAAACGTTTTAAAAATGTACGAGATCTGAGAACTCACATGCACTCGATCATGCTCATGAATAAATTTTGAGCGTCTTGCTATGGAGGGACTGATATAAAATGACTTATACGATATAGGATTTTCTTTGAAATCAAACGTAATATGTGGATTCCTGTATAAAAATTATAATTTTGAGATATGTGATAGACTTCAATTTAAGATATAATATTGTAAAATTAAAATAGTTGGTTGAGTATCCCACATTGTGGTTAAGAGTCCACTGTCAAAAAGTGTGAGATATCAAATGGAATACGACGCTGTTTTGGAAATCATTGCTAGGAATTATTCATGTCAAACATTTAATAACTGCCAAATTTCAAAATTAAAAGCTATATTAAAGATACATTATTGGAATCAACTGAAGCATTGAAAACTGACAATGAGTTTTGATCTATACGCAGAATCTCTGATCGTGTTTTACTTGAAATGCCATCAGCTCCTACTAGAAGATCAAATTCAACTTCTACATCGCTAGTTTGCTCCATTCCTGCTTGAACCAAATCAGATCTTTCAAAGATCAGTAAACTGCATGAGTATCAAAGTAAAAAACATAAAAATAATTAAACACATACAAAGATTTTACATTTCATTGGTTATGACAAGTGAAAGAGAGATCGTATTAATGGATCCCCCTCATCTACATGGCCCTATTGTAATGAATGGGGCATGGTAGTCCACCGGGTGATGCACCTATCCCATAGGCTGAGTTTTGTAATTGATGAGCTTAACACAGTGGTTATGTCAAGCTCACATCTTCCTGGTGTACACATGAACAGTTTACATGAGCCTGCGTTCTGCTGTAGCGTGGTTTCCAAACTTCCTTCCCACCACACAATTTGAAATTGCAATCAACACATTGCAAAAATGGTTGTAACAGGTAAACGCTTGCATTCAAAAGTGACCAATTCACTCAAACTTGTGAGCTCAGCGTAAGCTCTGATGCATGGTACAGTGAACCGTCCATACTAGCATACTTGACTGTTAAATAGCAAAAAGCTTTCCATGTGTGGGGGTCATGAGATAGCGCACCTTGTCTATTATCTTGGGCATCACCGCTTTGGTGGCTGCAGAAAAACTTAGCAATGTTTCTTGAGTCATCAATTGAAGAAAGTTCCCATCCAAAATGAAGATGAACATTTGAAGATCTGAAAAAACAGTATTTGAAGGTGTATTAAAAAACTTTGAAACCCATCTATGGCTACAAAATTTACTCTCAAAGCATTTGTTACCATACATCAATATCAAGTCATGCCATGCTATAAGATAACAAATTTAAATATTTCTAGCAAAGTAACAATAGTCACGATTATGTGAGGTTTAGTTTACCTCTGAAGAAGGCTTCTTTGCAAATATGCTACCAATGCATTACGACCGGCGAAAAAGGTTTGTATTCCAGATGCAGAATAATAATCCAATTTAATCTTGAAAACCACTCCAATAGACATATATTAAATAGATCTAAATCAGTAAAATAACCTCAAACTAAAAGAACCAACTTTTTCAGGGAATGACATAATATAAACGGAAGGAAAATGAACTGCCAAAAATGTATTCCCTCCCTAAAAGAGAAGAATGGCAAGAACAGGGGCATAATGCATACAAGGACAAATGCATAATGAATAAAGTTATAAATTTGCAAATAGATAACAAAAAACATGCCTCTAGTTGTAATGTGCAAAGAGTAAAAGATATCTTTGGATAAAAAATGCATTTAGATTTCAAGGGTAATTCAATGAATAACACACTTCTACAAATTTTTTTATCATCATAGAGATGAAAAATCTCCTTGATACCAGTATCTTATAAAGGAGATTGTTAATTGGTCAATTATTTAGCAACACTATTGTCAGTGTTGTTGGCTCAATGCCAAATTTTGTCATTGTTGTCTTTCACATCCCATGCCTAAGTGGAAGCCATACCCTGAAGTTTGATTGGACAACTCTAATTCAAAATGCTTGTTCAATGTCTTCAACCACAACTCAAATACATGTAAGCTATCCACACTATTGAAAGACTTCAATTCAACATAGAAAAGCCTTGATGAATTTCTAAAAGCTCTTGCAAGTGTTGCCTCATCTTCATCATCTAGCCTTGAATGCTTTGATGAACTTGACCTTGATGAATGAGTAAACTAATGGAACCCTTTAAGATCTCACATGAGGAATAAGGTTTCTTCCTGTTGGAACCCTTTGAACATGGGTTCCTACACTTCCATGGGCTAAATGCATAGCCTCCTCACCAACTCATTTTCCATCTTCATGTTCTCCTTTATCTTCATTGACCAATGAATCTCCAGTCTCACACCCATCTTGAGATGGACCTGCATTACCATTAAGGTTAGCATCCAAGTGCTCTAGCCTCTCCATAACCATTTTGAAGGCACCTTTAAGTCTTCCATGTCTTTGTTCAAAGCCTACACACATTTCTTCTTGGAATCCATGTTTCCCAAGCAATTAACATAAGATTCAAACACCCAATTGCAAATCTACCACAATCTACAACAATTTAAGGCAAAATGAGCACAATCCAAGCATGAAAACATCAAGAATCCATCAAGAATGGATTTCAAACATTGTATGCACAAACCCAAGTATTCTAATCTTTGCTCTAGTACCACAAACATGGTATGGTTCTACCTCCAATTAACTATTCCTATATAATTAGAAGCAAATCCACCTCAAAACCCACCCACACACATACATCCATAGCTCCATGCACAAAATGTAAAAAGGAAAACACCACTAAGAAAACCTCTCTAATTAATGCATGAAATCAAAATACATTAGAATACAATGTAAGGGCTTATGACCACACAAACCAAAAGGACCTAGGAAGTACTAAGTCTTCCCCAAGTATACCACAACCTCATACACTCTGAAGTGGTTGCAAGGCATGGGACCTTACAATCCACTTAATCCTCACCCCTCTCCTGATGAAGACACAAGATGCCTATGAGCAAATACAGTTGCTCAATGGACTCATAAATTACCACTAGAGCTCTCCTCTTAGCCCCAAGCAAGCACAGATGGCCAAAAAGCCCCTAATTTGTCTCCTTTTCTTCCTTTTCTACCCTATATAGCTATTGCTTTAACTCATATTCATTTCGCCTTTTCGAATGGCTTTTTGAGAGCTCTTGGCTAACTTACTACAAGCCACCACAAGTCACACTCGCTTGCAATCTCGATGTGGCTCTGACCTACCTGCCCACAGTCTTGCAAAGCTAAAAACATAAAATAAACTTGTTGTGACCTACAACACCTTGCAACCTCTTCTAACTACTAAGGCCCAGGGGTCATAGTGCCGTGCAATCCAAAATTTAGATGGAACCCAAGAGCAAATGCACTTAACAATGTACATGGCTAGTCACACAACCTTTCCAAAGCCTTCTGAGTGGGTTGCAACCTCCTGCGAGTCACACCCACCTTGCAGTTGCCATTCCTACATCAGATCTTTTACAAAAATTGATTTTGAGCTCAATGTGCATCACTACAAGTTGCACCCACCTCACAGATACTCACTGTGACCAACTGCGAGTCACAATTATCTCGTAGTTCCTAGGCCAAGACTCCAAACATCACAATTTGACCTCCATTTGACACCAAATTCAAGGGATAGACTCCCTAAGACTACTATAGCATGATAAGAGTAAGAATTACAAATTAGGAATAGGAGGTGTTCCTACATCAGACACCAACTACCAATGTGTTGTGATGGCTCTAGAAAATCTTGATAATAGCCCATGTGGTAAGCAATGAAAGGATGTAGCTAATATTTACAGTCTTCCTCTTAGTTGTTGATTCATGTATTGACACATGTTCTATTGTCAAGCTAACCTCATTTTTATAATAGCTGATTGTATATGCAGGCATGATAGGACTTCAAGCATATTCCACCTGAGTTCCATCCCCACAAGTGATTTTCAAATCTTAGTGGATTCAATATGATGCTGAAGAGTGTTCAAGATAACATCATTGCAATTTAGTTGAACTTAACACATTATTTATTTGAGCACCATATAAATCAAACAAGATGATTTACACAAGGTAAACAACTTTAAGCGTAGTGTTATTATAGCACATTGCTCCCTAGCAGGACCACAGAATCATTAGGCAAGGTATATTGCTCCAATTTACATGCAAGACATAATTTTCAATTTAATAAAAAGAAAAAGACTGCAGTTTGACATGTGATAACGAAACAAAGACAAACAGTGAAGCATGCAGTAAAAGATATGGCAAAATAATAGAGTTTTGAAGTGATATCCACAAATCAGTGACGAAAAAAATTGTAACTAGGATTCTTGGTCTTTTATTAAGGTATTTATGATCCAAAGATTTGCATCCTAGAGGCCCTGATTTGGTTGGTAGAATGGAGCATTCACAGTTGCTAATGACTAAGGTAATAGCCAAACAAAATAGGGAGAACAAAGCAAAAGCTGATGAAAGAAGAAAATATTTTAAATTTATAAAAAATATTAACTAATTTTGTCAAAAATACTGGCTTCCTGCATAGATAGGGAGAAAAAGAAAATATAACAAGATAGGCCCTTTTAAAGTTGAAAGAAAGAACAGCGTAATGCTACTAAATTCAAGTTCAAAGGAAATATATGTAAGGGTGATAACTGCAAGTTCCACTTTGTTAAAGATTAAACATTATGTAATTGACCTTTGACCATGTTCTTTAGTTAATCTCTAAGATTTCAATAAGAGTCTTGTTGTACTTAATAAAAGGAAATTTGACAGTAACTTGTTTGAAAAGATCAATTTATAAAAACTAAGAATCATTGCAACAAAATGGTAATTTTGATATCTACTGTTCTCTGTCTTGCGTACCTCCTTTCCATTTGGTAGATGAGAGATACTACCAACTTTTTGCTTTAAGATGTAAGGAGGCAGCTCCACACCCGCAGATGTAATGGCTTTAAGACCTCTTATAGTCAGTAAAATAGGATAGGACCGAGAATTGCCTTTGAAGTCAGAGACCCCCATCTTCACAGAAAGAAGAACAGTCAAACGGATATTGTGTATCCCTATATTAAATACATTCACAGATAGAATAAAAGAAAAAATCTTTATTAACAGTTTCAAAAGCAGCTCTCACAATTTATTAGCCTATTACCATAGGTCTTCGTTCAAACATATAGATCTGGAAGCCTTGCTGATGCAACAGCAAAGCCAAGAGACAACCTGCTGGACCTGCTCCAACAATCACCACTTTCCCTTTGGTTTGCTGGCAGAAGAGAAGATAAATATTATTTTAATAAAATTCTGTTTGAAATGAAGCTAAACATTTTCAACAATTGCAACTACATTAAAATAAAAATCAAAAATTTCCACCATCATTAATTCCTTAGCATGCAAATGAAGTTTTAACAGAGCTTTAGAATTTATCCTTCATTAATTCCATTTTAGCAACTAGCAGAGATTTCGTGAAAGCAAAGCAATGTTGTTTCTGATCTACAAACTTGTCTCAATGACTTGCAAAAGGTTGACCTCGTGCAATGGAGTTGAAATGGTTAAGCCTTTGTACATGGTGTTAACAAAACTTTTAATGGAAAAGGGTCTTAGCAAGCTTCCATTAACTCATAGACAAGATTCAACCAAACATCTCACACCAAAGAATGAAGTTGATACATGAAGGGTTATGCTTATCCTAATAGAAAAGAAGATACCGTATATATATAAGGTCATCACAAGGAGACTCAATATTCATCCTGCCATGGTTGGAGGGTCGGTGGGTGAGTAAAACTATAACCTCTTTTCAAATGGTTGCACCCAGGCTCAAACCTAGGTGTAGGACCATCACACAAAGTCTCAACATTCATCCTACCAAGCTAGTTCAGCAAGGTCAATGGATGAGCGAAAGCGTAACCTCTTTTCGGGTAGCTTTATCCATGCTCAAACATATGGGATAGGGTCATCAACCAAAGTCTGAATGCTCATCTTGCCAAGCAAGTCATGGGAGGGTGAGTGGATGTCATGGAAAGGGTTGGTGGATGAGGGAAAGCCAAACTTCTTTTTGAGGGACTAAAAATGAGGTGTTAGCCTGGAGGTAAGACTCTTGATTTGGAGACCCCCGGTTATGGGTTTGATTGTGATGTTTTTAGGGTAAATATTGTTAAAAAATTGTTTTGGTTCCAACACCCCCATTTTGAGTAGCTGCATGAGGCTCCAACCCAGGTGTAACAAATTGAGATACTTACACCTTACCATCACACCAAATCATCATCATAATCCTCACCTTGTCTCAACAAAATGGGGTCGGCTATATGAGTTCTTTTTTATCATTAGCCCCTCTGAAGAGCTAGATGGATCTTTGTTTATTTGCCGCAATTACCATCACACCAAATGATGGCTCTAAAAACAAAGATACCATGCTATGTAATAAAGAGGTCTGTAAGTCCATTCATATAAATTAAAAATTTAAAATCTAACAAAGGAAAGGTAAGAGAGTCAACAGGAAGAATGCCAGAACAACAATGGATATAACTGGAAAAGATTTCATTCTCGAGTATTTACGCACCCAAATTGTATAGGAAACGAATGTACTCTGTTATCGGTAACAAGTTTGTGAAATTTTGAATCAAACTGAAGAACAAACCCAGTCCCCAAATTCTCAAAAGACCAAGCAACGTTCGTTAGCAGAAAATTCGATTGAATTCAATAATATTCCATGTGACACTAAACATTTTTTTCTTGAACCAGTAATCAAATTCAAAGTAATGACAAGAAGTTGCATAACAATTGCATAAAAGTACCGCTTTAGAGGCATCATTTGCTACTTGGTCCTCAGCAGCAGCATTGGAATTGAAGTCTACGGAAGCAGCAGAAGCCATTGGAGGAGCGATGGGTCGTGAGGAAGTGGACTGTTTTTGTAATTCAGCAGCAGCAAAAGATAGCGTGGCCCTGCTGGTACCCTGTTTCAGATTCCGAAAACGAGTCGACACCGACCATGAATTGCAGTTGAAGGCACAAATTTGCTGATGCACTTGCAAGTTGAAGCTCAGACTTAAGCAGCATGATGAAACTGTTACAGGGGATGGAATCACGGATGGAGCCATTGAGCGGAACAAGAGAACGAAGTTGAAATTGTGCATGCAACAACAACAAATTATCCATTTTCAAAACTACTGTGTCGCTCCTTCCAACAACAGAGATAACGGACAAGTGGGCATGCGCATTTGGAAAACGCGATTAAAACCAGAACCAGTGGATAGGGTGGCTCGGTGGATTTGAGCCAATAAGCAGGCAATTAAATACAGCAATTCAGATAACAAATGTTGCTGTAGAATGTGATTTTCAGTATTATTTGATTACGGAGAGATTGTTGGGGTTGAATTTTATCGCTGAGAAGAAGCAAAGTATACATTATTTAGTTTGAAGAAAGATCCTGGATAGCATAAACAAGTAGGTCAATATGTTATTGTCTAAGATTTTTGGGTATTAACTAGGCAGTCTAGACAAATAGACGAATTTTGGTCAAGATGACTTTGTCCATGTGTTTTGGCAGTCTAGACAAATAGACGAATTTTGGTCAAGATGACTTTGTCCATGTGTTTTGGCATTGTCCCTTTGCTGAGCATGTGTGGGAGTGGGCTGTCATAGTTTTTCCTTCATACAACCTATCTCAAGAGGATGTCATATTTGGCTTTTTGAACATTACTTCTGTTAACCTCAAGTTTTTGTGGAAAGTTATTAGGCCTATTATTTTATATTATATTTAGAAGAGAAGATGCAATGTTATATTTCAAAGGACTGATTATTTTAATCTGGATAATCATCAATTGGTTCATCTTTTGCAGCCGTTGGAAAGTCCTGAGCATTCCAGTAACACTCATCATCTGTAATATCTGCAAGGAAGCTTCTCCTTTCTGTTGAGTGAAGTCATCATTGGAACTCTCTCTATCCTTAATTGAGAGCTCTTTGCCTCATCTAAATCTATGTCATTCTATCTGGTAACGAGTCAATTTGTGTGGAAGTTTGATAGTGTCCCTACTTGGGTTTCCTCCTTAAATACTTGTTCATTTTTATGGTTGTTCCTGAGTCTCATTTCCAGTGCTCCCAGCTTTCCCTTCCCCTCATCCCTATGACTTATTCAGGTAATTGATACACTTTTAATATAAATAGATCTTCTTTTCGAGTTCGACACCCCCCCAAATAGACGAATTTTGTGAGAAATATATTTCTTTTTCTTAGTATGCCTTAAATGTAAGGAAATATGCTTTGTTAGTGGATAGTTGAAGGAGTGTGGAAGTTTCATGTTATCTTAACCATCACTCAAGAACTACATGGCCCTAATTCCTTGTGTGCTTCATCACAAGGATATGTAGATTTGTAAAGAAGCTTTGCCTCTTTGATGCTTAGGCTACTGCCCTTTTCTATGAAGTAAAGCTTTTGACTAAATGCATTAGAGTAGAAATGCATCTTAGGTCTCTTAAGGAACAATGTCTTTTAATCCTTGTGCTCTTGAGTGCATTGTGTGTGTTGCATTGGTTTGGTATATAAGTGATAAAATTGGTGAAGCTTTTTCTCAAATTGCAAGCCATGAGCTTTCTATTTAGTATGATGTGATGGAACAATTTTGTGTATATGATACTTTTCATTGTGATGATTAGTTTACTTGGTCTAACCTTTGTAAAGGGAACAACCAAATTTTTGAAGGACTTGACTAATTTTATTTTCCCAATTGTGATGGAAAGGTTACAATTTATAAAGATGCAACTCTTTTAAATCATTTTCCAATTTCTCTTAATTTAGAATTTGGTTATAGATCTCTAGTTTGATGTTATGAGCTTTTCTATATGAATGCATCTTTATTTCTTCTCCAGTATAACGTTATGAGGTTTTCTATATGAATGCATCTTTATTTCTTACTCCTAGAAAAGTTATTTCAACATTTCTATGGAATGTAAAAATGAGACCCCTTAGTAAATCAGGTTGGATTGATTGGTGGTTGTGTGCTATATATCATGTTTGACATTTTGCCCATTGGTTGGGTAAGCAGTATGTCAAAAGACAAACGGAGAATGAAAAAAAATCTATGATGAAATTCAACAAATCAACACTACACTCCAAAATCATCCCTTCAATATTATTCTTCAAAAATGTCTTGCTTATGCTTTCTCAGTTAAACAAAAATGGGATATACATAATGCTAAGAGTGGCCTCATCAAGGATCATCTTAAGTGGTTGAAAGTAGATTGAGAACTATACAAGGAAGTTTTAAAATTCTTAAAAGATAAAAGAAACTTACCTATTATTGACTCCTTTAAAGTTGATGGTAAAATTAGTTCTGATCTTTTTATTATCAATGTTTTCTTGAAAGATATTTTCAACATATATTTCTTTTATAGGCTTTTGATCATGAGGATTTTCTTTTTAATTGTGATCATTTACCTAATATTGTTCATAGCATCACAACTATCTTCTTGAACAAGATATCTCTTTTGGAGTAGTAGCCATTCTAAAAAAAGGATTTAGTTGTGTTGCTTAGGATATCTTCACTTTTCACAAATAGGATGGTAGATTAGGATCGATGAATTGGTATACGCAAGGTATTGTTTTATGTGCCAAGGTGATGGTTAAATACTTATCTGGTGGAGATCCTTAGAAGCTTCTTTTTCATAAGCATATCCAAATGGGTAAGCCTAGAGGTAGTGATTACTAGAAAGATATTCATTTTTTTAGATTAGGTCCTTTTTTCAAAAAGTATTGCTATATCAAGTTCTATTGTCATAAAGCACATTGGAAGGGGTGGAGTTTTATTAGTGAGTTTTGGAAGTTCAATAATATTATTGTTTCTACCTTTATGCTTGATAAGATTTCTCCTTGGTGGTCTTCCATTTATAATGAACCATGGGCTATTAAGTATCCATGCTTTTGTAGTACATGGTGTAAGCTTAATATTTTCTCCCTTTCATTTCTTTGCATGCATAATTGATGGATTAATTCATCTGAGTGTCAAAGTCTCTATGGCATTAATGTTTCTAAAAAGTCTACATTTTTTTTATTTTTTGGATAGAAGTGTAACTATTCAAAATTCTCATAATGGTTTTCTCATAATGATCATCATGTTTTATCATATCAATCCAAGATAGTGTATACACTTATCAGTTTTAATATTGATATTTGGGCAAGATTCAATTATCTTTGGAAGGTTGATAGAATGTGCAATTATGGAAGCAACGAATTTACAAGATATGGAATTCCACTACTACTTTAAAAATTAGATATTTTTATGGTATTTGATTCATCAAGGTTTGCCTATTAGTATTTGACACTCTCATTTAGGTGTTCATGACTCAAGATGTCCTATCTACAACATGGAAGATACATTTAACCTTTTTTTTTTTTTTACCTATCCCCTTTTGTGTTGTTCATGGACTTGCTATAGTAGGTATTTACATGACTTTCAACTAAGCTTAGATGAAATTTTATTTGGTAATGCTCTTCAACTTCAAAATTTTTTACTTCATACCTAGAGTTGCTTTCATCCACTTATTCTTTATGTCATTTGGAAGTTTCAATGTAATGTAGTTTTTCATAGAGATTCTCCATCTAATTCTCTTCCCTTCTCAATTAAATGTGACATCATTCAATAGTTAATGCTTCAACTAAATTTATAAATATTTATCTTTTTAGTTTCTTTTTTTTTTACTAACAAGAAGCCTTTAGGAGGAAGTAAAAACCCATTTGGATACTTCTAAGCAAGGATAAGGCTTGATCCTTTTCCTACTACAAAGGAGCAATAAGGATGAAAACCTAAAAAGGCATCTCCAAAATCATTGAGATTTTCCTTTTTGTTGTTTTATTATTTTTGCTCTTTGTAGTACTTTGCAGTTTTACTCTAAATTTTTATTTTTAATATATTTATATTTTAGGATCTGACACCCCCAACTTTTATGAATATTAAGACATCTTCCTAATGCTCTTAATGATGGACTAATGTGTTGCATGTGAATTATGTACTTATATTGTGCTTGCAAGTTCTTAAGGATATTGAGGTGTTGTCTACTGTGAGTCCATACCAGAACATTTGGCTACTTTGATACTCTTGATGGTGTCGAGCAATGCTTTCCTAGAGTAGTGTTGTTACACTTGGTATCAAAGCCAATGTTTTGGTTCAAGTAAAAGACACATTCAAACACTTTTGCAAAGTTGTTATAAGTGATAGATGAGATACCTAAAGACAAGTGAACAAATCTTGATCCTAATCTTGTAGAGAATCAAATTATATGAACAACTACTATAAGTAAATGACATACACATGCATTGTCTACCTTAATCCAAAGAAATTTGAATAACTCTCAAGCTTGTTAGTTATAAGAATCTGAATGACTCGAGTTTGTTGGTTAGAGAAATCTAAATCTAGAAGAATATGCTAGCAATCCTACAAGATGAAATTGAAGATTAGGAATGACTAATGAGAATTTGTATTACCTCGTTCTTTCTCCGATGCATGTGCCTAATGAAGATTAGATAGAACTACTACAAATAAAGAAAAATAGTGAGATGTGATAGAAGGGAATTGAATCAAATTTATGCATTAATCTAGATTCAATGGGATTCTCCATGTGTCAGGAGGGAAACAAAAAGGGGATACGATGTATCATTAGAAAATTGAAAAATTAAAGAAACTCTAAAGTGTTGAGAAGCAAATAGAAATTTTTGATATGCCAAAGAAGCAATTGTCAGTAAAGTTATTGTTTCATAGAGAGCTTTTCTTCCAAGATATCCAACTTTTCTACCAACCAATCAACCCCTTTCTATTTATAGATCATAAATGCCTCATAGATTATGAAGAAATGATGCATTAGGGTCCATAGAATCTTCTAGAAGCTTCAAGATAGGAGAAATTATGTGTAGTTGTAGTAGATATTGAAAACACATTTGATGCAAAAAATGATGTTGAATGTCAAGAACACATTGATATGAGACATCAAACAACAATATGATGTTGTATGTTAAGTACAAACTATTGAAAAGGTTGAAATTAGAATTGACGTAGGAGTTGATGCTAAAACAATATGCATCTCTCTTTGGTAGAGGTTATAAAACACATTGTTTCTTCTCTTATCTAGTGTATTATGCATCTTATATGGCTTTCTCTTCTCAAGTAATTCATGTTTTTTAATGTTGTTATTTGATATTCTTTTGAGAAGGCTATTTAAACTACAAGGGCCTTTTAATAACAAATTAGAAAGTAGTTAAGATGTCTAAGTTAAATAGAAATCTAGGGTTGATGATTTTTTTCCTTTTTGTCAAAGTTGTTACCTTTAGCTAGAACAGACATCTTCAAAATGAAAATGAACCTTGAAAGTGGTTGTTTTAACATAAGATTCAAGAAGCTACAACTCAACACTATCCAAATTGAACAATGCTTTAGTAGTCCAATTTCTCATTTACAAAATTTATCATTTCTTGAAGAGGTTATATTTTTACTAATTAGAATTGAAAGATTTAACAACAATTTGTTCAAACTCATTCATTTCATGTTTCCTTCAATTTTAAAATATAGAATGTTTCTAATAATCTTTAGTAACTTTCTTAGTATTTTACTTCATATTTTTATATAAGGACTATCATTAGTCTTTACTATAGAAATATTTTCATTTTTAGACACATTCATAAGGTTGAATGCAACTTGGTTTTCTTTGCAAAGCCTCTTTGACAAACATTTGGAGTATTAATGGAGAAAAATCTCATAATGATCTTTTATATAAAGATATCTATGTACTTTACTTTTTGTAATACTCTAAAACCCATTATTTTAATGTAAATAATTAGGTGTTAGCCTAGTGATAAGACTCTTACTTTAGAAACTTCAAGTTATGGGTTTGATTCTAGTGGATAATGCTGAGTTATAAAGTTCAAATTAAATAATGAGGTGTTAGCCTAATGGTAAGACATTAGCTTTAAAAGATCCAAGTCATGGGTTCAATTTTGGTGGGTGATGTTAAGTTATATATCTTAGGGTATACCTATGTTACAATTATTTTGGAGTTCTAACACCATATATAGTTCAAATTAAACATGTAGAAAGGAAGTAATGGGTGACCCTTATCTGGAAGTAGTTGACCTTGAAACTCATACACCTAATCATTTCAAATTCTATTGAAGATTCATCTTTGATCCACATCCCTTTTGGTTCTAAATCGAGAGTGAAACGTATTAGTAGTGAGCGCAAGATCAATTCTAGTGCCAACAGGCACAATTCCATTTTCAATTTCAAACCCAGCCCACAAAAAGGAAAAAGGAATGGTAGCACATTGATCAAGTAAGTTCAAATTGGACTATATATCTTGGGGGTAAATATTTTTTTAAAAAATCTCACATTTCAACATCTCCTATCCTAAAAAGTTATTTTAATAAAAAATGGGGGCATAATAATATAGATGTTGAATAATATCAATTCTAAGAAATGCTTTTGGAAAATCCTTATCATGCCTAAGTATATACTTATAACTTTGTCTTTGGGTAAAAATGATCTAGTTATTAAGGAGAGTGTTCTGGGGAGAGAGGGAGAGAGGGAGAGAGAGAGAGAGAGAGAGAGAGAGANGAGAAAGTGAGGGGAAGGGGTGAAGGAGGAGAATATCAAAAAAATTCAAAGTACATCAAATCATTGAAGAGAAAGTCTAAAGAAAAAGCCTAAAAATTTTGGGAATGCCTTTTTAGGTTTGCATACTTACAACCAATCTTGAAAAACATTCCCTCTAGGATAGGAAAAGGATGAAGCCTTGGCCTTATTCAAAAGCACCCTCATGGGTTTTCACTTATTACTAGAGGATTTCTTATAAAGAGAAGGAGAAAACTCTTTCTAAAGATAAAGAATATGTAAATTAGAAATAAACAATAAATAGAAATAAAAGATGAATGCTTCCCATCCTTGAACCTCCAAAATAAAAAGAAATTAATACTATAGAAAAAACATTAATTGTTTAGCTTTTACTAAGAGCTTTTTTTTGATGTTTTAGCTAAAAAGTGATATGTTTGAGAATCTAATATTTGAATCTTGAAGAGAGGTCATAGCTATGCTCTTTCTATTAAAAAATAACTGCACATTGAAGCTTCCAAATAGAGTAAAGAATAAGGGATCAAAGAAATTTCCAAATGTAAACAAAGGAAGTAGACAAAGTAGGTTGATCACCAAGAATGACTTCACTAACACTTATTTGAAAGTTGTTATATATTTTGAATGCCCATTTCCAAGCAAGCTAAGCAATAGGACACTAAAAAAACATGAGAAAATAAGTCTTCACTTCTATAAGAGGACATTAAAAAGAAATATTTTTTATGTGTTTAAGATATAGGAATACCTTGATGAATAAGAAACCATTAAAAAAATATGAATTTTAAAAAATGTATGAGCTCTCCAAATATCTTTTATTTTCCTTATCCAAAAGTGTGATGATGATTATATTTTCCAAGCCTTATTGAATTTGTTATTGATGAGTAGCTAGGTGCCCCTATGCCCGAACACACGAATCACAAGCATTCATGCACAATCCGATTGAACTCTACAAATCTTAAATTCCTATGTACATTGGTTCTAAGACGGGGAATCTAATTGGGACGATCGTTGTCTTCTTAATTCCACTTGTGAGGTACAAGTGTATGGTTAAGTGTGACTGAGGTATATGATTTTTATCATTTTATATTTTATAAGTTTAATCACCTAGAACAAAAATGAAAGGTAGAGGAATTTAATATCTAATTAATTTATTGCTTAGCTAGCCTAACACAAGTACCCATTCCCACTCTCTAGACACATCCTAAATGCATATAGCATTGCTGGGTTACCAAACGTTAAGCGTTTCTGGGTTACCAAGTGCTACACATATCCTTGAAGTGGTTGTGGTTGTGTTCATTAACAACTAGAAATTAATTGCTTACTTAAAGTGAATTAAAGTAAAGTGCATGAATATTGAATGCATTAAAAGAAACAGTAATCTATTCTTAGTGCTACAAGGATTATCAAAACAGCTCAATTTTATTTCTGTCACACTGTTGTGCTCAAGTACATCAGTGCTCGAACAAAGATCCATACACACTCAGACTCTTGTTGCTAGCACTAAAAAATATTCTAACTTTGGAATGACTAAACTACAAGAACTTCGTTACTCTATGATAAAACTATATCAAAATCATATGCCCAAGTGCTATATTTATAGGTCGACATATACTTCATGATATTAGATATTCAACATCGCATCTTGGGGCCCGATATAGGATATTTGATATTGGAGCTAGTTAAATCATGACTCATCATACCCCCATGATTGAATGAAAATTTATCCTTGAGTAAACAAAGGAGGAATAAGTTTCTTACAAAATATTGTGAAGGTATGGGATTATTGACTGCCAAGCAACTTGACTCAGATGAAACAGAAAAATTCTAAGTGCCTAAGTGCACGAATTTACAATATTTCATAAAATTGTGTGATCATGACAATAGAAGTGAACACCTTGGGTAAAATTGACATCCAACTCTTCTTGGCAGTTGAAGGGTAAGGGAGAAGATCCAATGATCATGAATGCTCCTTGTCATATGGTGCTGCTACATCATCCTTGGTAAAGATAGTCCTGCATCCAGTCCACGCTTCCCACTATAATCACAACATAATCGCGGATTAGTATGTGATGTGTAACATATAGCTTTGAAGTTCCTTGTCTCGTCAATGGTTACACTTAGCTAAGTTGTGATTATGATGAATTGATCCAGTTAATAGTGTTAGTAGGAAGACTGAAAAATAGGGTGAAATGGATAAGCGATACATTACAACTTGAAAAGTTTAAATGCAATGAAATGCTTGAAGAGGGTTTAAGAATTCACAACAATAAAAAGAGGATTACATTGAAACATGTTTTGAAGATGTGCATAATTGGATGTCATTGATGGAGAATGCAAAAGGATTTGGTTGTGAGAATGTCTAAGGGTAACAAACTTGACTAACCCAACCAAAAGATATGCAAGTGGATCCTCCCCAAAGTAGGCACAGACCTTTTATTTCCCTTGCATAACTTCAAACCAAGGAGTCCATGGGCCCCATGGATGATTAATGGTTATAGAAAGTTAAATACAAAAACCTAGAAGAAACTACTTAAGAATTTTGACACATCAAACTAAGACATCGAACAAGAACATGAAACTGGCAGTCAGGTGAGACATGAAAATCATAGATGGATGAGAGAGAGTGGAATGGAGTTCCCAACTAAGGTCACATGAAATTCCTTATGAAATTTGTGGTTAAATGACTTGATAAAGTACATCCTTAGTCTAGACCAAAACCAACCACATTCAATGACTTTGCATCACCATTCTAAAACCAGTCCACCCCCCTAAGATACAAGAGTGCTCTCACAGAACAACCACCATTCCTTATTAAAGAAGAAAAGAGAAGTAGGAAGTAAGGAAGGGTCTTAGTTAGAGGGGACCTTTAGGCATGGGTAACATGTCTTTCTAGTCCCATAAATAGTGCTTGTAGCCTACTTATTTTGTTTAAGTGGTGTGCTTTGAATTTCCATTGTTGTTTTTTTGTTGTTGTTGTGTTTTTGTTTTGTTATGTTTTTATTTTTTTGGTGATGAGAACCACACCATGCAAAGATTTATTCAACTTCCTATTATTGGTCAACATGGAATGGTAAGAAATCCATGAAAACACAAATGCACCCAAGTAAGAAGAAAGGCACAAAGAGTACTGAATCCCCTTAAAGTCACACCTTATTCAAACCTTTGAATCCATTCCAATTTCAAAAACTACCAAGGTCGCAAGTTTGTTAAATTTTTATTAATGAAAAAGGGATTGCACATTTCTAGAACAAGGAAAATCATAGAGTTTGTGGGTGGATGTTGTGGTCTCACTACCTATTGCATGAAAAAGAAACCATGTCCTAATCATCAATAACAAAATTCAAAGCTAAAATCGAGACACCAACAATCAACTAACCGAATAGCTCATGCCCACTTCAATCAAACCACATTGTACCTAAATGGTAACATGACACGAAATTATTAAAACATAATAAGAAAATCATATTCAAATAAAGGAAAATATACAAGAAAGTGTAAAATGTTAAAGAAAAATAAAGCATACTAATGATGCTGAAAAACAAAAACTTTGAAAAATTAAAAAACATAAAAAAAGGTGTAAGATAAAGAATGTGTAAAACAAAAAGTTTTTAAAATAAAAAGGTGTAAAACAAAAAACATGTAAATCAAAAATATGAAAAATTGAGGATCTGCTCATATGGTTAGCATGGATGGCCATCTCCCCCACAATTGAGTTAAAAAGAGGAGATTCAAAATATTGAATGTGGTTGTTCATATGATGAGGTGTTGGTTGTACTGGCTTACTTAGGTTCATGGAAAGGCTTGACTTATTGTATGTTGACTAGTTGCTTCTTGTATGGGTTCTCAGGTTTGTAGATCGAGATGGCCCCAGATGGGAAAGTTTGGTAAATGATGTAAGGCCTTTCCCACAGTGTCTGGAACTTAGTTTGTTGAGGTATGTGTGTGGGGTTCCAATAGGGAACCTTATCTCCTAGTTGAAGTTTGACTTTCCTAATTCTAAGGTCATGGCACTTTTGGTTGAATGCTGTAACTTGTTAGATGATAGGGCCACTAGTTGATTTTCTTCTAGCAAGTTGAGATTCATTAGTCTTTCTTTTTGTGCTAGACTTAAATCAAGGTAAATGTCACAAGCTATTGAAATTATATGAAGCTCAAATTGAATAGGAAGTGTTGGTAATTTTTCATACACCAGCTCATAGGGAAAGTAGCCTATAGGAAGTTTCCATGTTGAGTAGTAGGCCCAAAGGGCATCATTGAGTTTTGTGCTCCAGTCTTTCTTATATTTGATGATAGTCCTTGTTAGGATCTTTGTGAATTCCCTATTTGTAGCCTCAGCTTGACCATTGGCTTGGGGGTGGTAGGGTGTTGTGAGTTTATGTTTAACCCCCAAGTGTTGCATAAGCTTTCGAAAAGTAGTACTTGTAAAGTGAGTTCCATTATAAGAAATTGGTAGAAGATGTATAATTGGTGATGGTTGTTGCTTCTACCCATTTTGTAAAATAGTTAACATCGACTATGATGTACACCTTTCTATTGGTGTGCAGTTTTACCGTTATTTAATGTTCTTGATTAACTGATTAACCCTAAGGTTCGTTTAAAGCTCACAACAATGTGAGTGATATCCCTTATGTTAAATTGGCGTAAAAAACACTTAATCCCTGACAACGGCGCCTATGATGAGTGGTGAGGTACCCCTACACTCCACCATACGAATACGAGCGTGCACGCGTGATCCGGTCGAACTCCGCAGACTAAATGCCTTAACACCATAAGAAACACTTGGGGTTAATCGTTCGTTGTCTTCCCAGGCTTGCTTGTATGTGTCACGGTGTATGGTTAAGCAAGTATGAGGTATGTGATTTTTTTGGTATTTTTGGCTTATCTCCTATGCTATTAGAGGAAAGGGT
>MNCI01008581.1:204667-226301 GCA_015680685.1 Gnetum montanum
GAATGATTAACCCCAAGTGTTTCTTGTGGCGTTAAGGCATTTAGTCTGTGGAGTTCGACCGGATCGCGCGTACATGCTCGTATTCGTATGGTTGAGTGTAGGGGTACCTCGCCACTCATCACCCTTCATTCATGGAAGTGGGTCTCTCTTGGATGCCCATGCCCTTGGTCTTGACATGCTCAATGGTCCCTTTGATCATTTCAATTTTGTTGGTCACCTCCATCATGCTTGCACCCCCTGTGGTTGTGGTCTACGCTAGAAGAAGAAGATGATGATGACGAAGGTGAAGAGGAAGGAGGACTAGCACCGTCATGGTGCCTACTATCACATCTTGTTTCTTATCCACATTCCTACCATGACTCTTCTTCTTGGACCCACCTTTGTCATTGGATCCATTCTTGCCAGAACTAGGATTATGGATAATGGATTGCAGCTTCTAGTTTTGACCTCCTTCATTGAATTCAAAGAGAGAAATTTCATTAAATGAAAAGCCCTCAAAGAAGGGTTCTCCACCATCTTTTTGATACAGCAAGAATGGAGAATCATTAAGCTCTTTTCCCTTCATAGATTCATAGCGTTGCTCTAACTAGTGATCCCTGAGACATTGTGCCTNAAATATTGTTGTAGTTATTATAAAGTGTGATATGACTCTAGGGTTCATTCCAATGATTTTGAATGATTTCCACTAAGTCCTAGATAGCACACATAACAACTAAAAGGTCCTCGGCAATGGCGCCAATGATGAGTAGCTAGGTACCCCTATGTCCAACCATACAAATCACAGGCATTCAAGCACAATCTGGTCAAACTCCATAGACCTAAAGTTTCTAAGTACAATCATTTTAAGACAAGGAATCTAATTGGGATGATCATTGTCTTCTTAGTTCCACTTGTCAGGTATAAGTGTATAATTAAGTGTGACTGAGGTATATGATTTTTATCATTTTATATTTTATAAGTTTAATCACCTAGAACTATAATTAAATGTAGAGGAATTTAATATCTAATTAATCTACTGCCTGGCTAGCCTAACACAAGTACCCATTCCCACTCTTCAGACACATCTTGAATGCATACAGTGCTGTTGGGTTACCAAATGTTAAGCATTTTTGGGTTACCAAGCGCTACACGTATGCTTGAAGTGGTTGTGTTTGTGTTCATTAACAACTATAAATTAATTACTTAATTAAAGTGAATTAAATTTAAGTGAATAGTAAATGCATTAAAAGAAACATTAATCTATTCTCAGTGCTGAAAGGATTATCAAAAGGGATCATTTTTATTTTCATCACACTGCTATGCTCAAGTACATTAGTGCTCAAACAAAGATCCATACACACTCAAACTCTTGCAACGGGCACTTAGAAATATTCTAACTTTGGAATGACTAAACTACAAGAACTTCGTTACTCTTTAACAAAATCTATATCAAAATCATGTTCCCAAGTGTTATATTTATAGGTTAGCATATACCCCGTGATATTAGATATTCGACATTGCATCTTGGGGCCTGATATCAGGTATCTAATATCAAGGCTCCGATATCGGAGCTAGTCAAATCATAACTCATCAATTATGAATAAAATGATTTTTTATAATAATCTTGTAAGAAACTTTCAAATTAAAAGGAAAAATAGATTTTTCATCCTTCAAAAAAAAAAAAAAAATATCTAGAAACATTTGATGTAAACTGTTGTTAACTTTAAATAAATTCTCAAGATTAGAAAACAATTTTTCAAATTTCTTTTTCCTCTTTCTATTCAAATCATAGAGGCTAGGAGCTTCATTCCAAGTAATCCATCTATCATGCATTTATAGACAAGAAAATTTAGTGATACCAAATATGTGTCAAGTGGTATACAATCTATATTGTAATATGAGGGGGTGTTGAAATCTTGAAATAATTATAATATAGGTATACCCCAAGATATATTGTGTAATTAGAACTTGGTAACTTAGCATTGCCTACCAAAACTAAGCCCATAACTTAACATTTTTAAATTAAGAGGCTCACCACTAGGTTAACATATCATTATTAAATAATCTACTTCATAAAACTAGAGTACATGCTCTAGTAGATACTAAATGCCTCTTTTATCATGAGGAAGAATTGACCATGATTTTATTTCTCTAATCCTAGTTTGAAGGTGTTGAATCCTAAAAATGATGTTAATAATAAGAAAATAAGATTTAAAGTACATTACATAATTAACATAGAGTAAAAAAAAATACCAAAAACAACATAAAAAGAAAAGACTTTCCAATTTTAGAGATGTCTACTTAGGTGTACAATGTTACCATTGATATTTTGAATAAAATCAATAAAAATTGGCTTAAGTGATTAGTTCATTATCTTATTAGACAATAAGTTATTAATTGAAATCATACTTGAGATATCATTATATTCCTCTAAAAGTTTTCTAAATTATGATATTGGCTATATTTCTTAGGGTGAACTTATAGTCATTCTTTTAGTTTTGACATTGATATTTTGAAAAAAAAAGGAAAATTAATTACTAGTTGGAAGAATGGTTTTAACCCTAATAACATTTACATTACTTTCAATATTTGTGATTGAACTTAAAATAGCAAAGAAATTTGAGGTATGCACATTTGTAAAAAAGTTAGATCCATAAGAAAGTAATGCATTATGATTACTTCTTCATTTAACTTTACATCAAGAATATTTACCATCATCTATAACCTACTTGTCAAAGTTATTTTTAATGTTTGAGTTAGCATTGTTCTTGTTAAATAATAAAAAATTGCCTTATGAGCTATCTATCTAAACTAATACCTATAGGACAAGTAAAAAAATTTATAAAAGTTATTTTTTTTCTCTTGTAGTTTCTTTATTATCATTTCATTATTTTTATCATTATCATTAACTTAAAATTCATATATTAAGGTTTAAATTATTTATTCTATCCTCAACTTCAACATGTTGTTTTTTTCATTTTTTATAGCATCTTTTCTTGCAGCAAAAAAGGACAAGCATTAAACAATTATCCTTTATGATGATGTAATCTTACAATTCCTTTTATGAATAACTTGGTAATATACACAACCAAGATTTCATTAATAAATATATCACTATTAGTATAGCATCAAACTTTCTTCTAGACTTTGGTAATACTAGGATAAAATCTATACTAATGACATTCCATTTCCATTGATGTATGTCATGAACTTGAAGTAATCCTTCTAGTTTTTAAATTTATGCTTTCACTTATTAACAGCTTAAGTATTTATAAATAAAATTAAGGGAGGTATTGGAACCTAAAATAATTGAAATATAGGCACTCCCCAAGATATATAGTCTAATTATAGCTTTATAACTTAACATTGCCTTCCAAAATTAAGCTTATAACTTGGAATTTTCAAATCAAGAGTCTTACCATTAGGCTAATACCTCATTTTTATTTAAAAATTAACTATCTCCTAGTTATATTAAATCACCAATATTATTTTCTTAAAATTTGAAATATTTTATTACCTCCAATATGCATTTGATACCTCTTAGCATTAGCTTCTTCCAAAAATTTCTATCTTACTAGTTTAGGCACATATAATTTCCCTTTGAATAATAATTCTTATTTTTCTTATTTTTGTAAATAATTAGAGGGGTGTTGGCTTATATTCTAAATCTTTTCTTGATATTAAATATTTGATTTTTTTATTGTATGATTTCATCTATTAAACTAGATTATGTAACAACCTTTTTATCTTTACAGTCTTTCTAATTGGTCCTTCATCAATTACATTTACTTTTCTAAGATGATACTTAATACCAAGATTAAAGTCTACAAGTAGTTTAACCATTTTCTTTTCTATAGATTTAATAATGGATGGCTCATAAGATATTACATACTTTTATGATTTTTCTTTAGGGTTACCTTCTCCCTAAACAAATAATGTCACCATATGTTTAAGGTAAAAATAATATCTACTAATTCCATGTGATGCATAGGGTATCTAACCTTATGGTTCTTTAACTGCTTAGTAGAATAGGAAATAATGTGTTCATCTTACATGAGTACACATCTTAATCTTTCCTTTGAAACATTGGTGTACACATCAAATAGTTTATGTGGAAAAGGTGATATTAAAATAAGAGTTGATATGTGCTATTTCTTTATTTTAAAAAATATTTGTTTGTACTTCTTTATCCACTAAAATAACTAATCCTTCCTTAGTAACTTTCTAAAAGAAGATATAAAATTAGTAAAATCTTTAATAAATATTTTTCAATAACTTTCTAACCTCAACAAACGTCTTACTTCTCTTAAAGTGCTAGGTCTTGGTGAGTCTCATACTAAGATTATTGAACATATAATTGATTATCTCTTATGAGTTGTAATTCTTTTCTTACTTGATCCACATGTTCTTCCTTCTAGAGTATACTAGAATGATGAGTCATGATTTTCCTATCTTGACATCGGAGCCTTGACATTTGATGAATTGTTGTTTTCTGTCTACTTTGACATTGGGTACATGACATTGTGGCCCTGATGTCGCATACCCAACATCGGGTACCTGACGTTGAGGTATATACTTTGGCCTATAAATACAATGTTTGGGCTCTCATTTTGAATCATTTTTCAAGTTAGTTTTTAGTTCTCTTCTTTTAAAGTCTATTATTCCTAGTGCATGCCCACAATGTGATGTATGTAATCATATGACACCTTTGTTCGAGTGTGACATACTTGGACACGTTACATGACTAGCAATAAAGATCGAGATTACTTCCATCATTGCAGCATCCACTTAGATTATTGTTGCTTTAATTATTTAATGGTTTCTTTAGTTAAACATTTCCATTTTTTGTTATTTACTATTTTTGTTATTAAGTAGAATGCATACGCTTTAATCATGAGCATTTAAGTGTAAATACTTGGTAATTCAGAGGTTTATCGTTTGGCACAACCAATGACATAGACTTGGCAATCCCAGAAGTAGCTTTATAAAGTCCAAGACGTGTATGGATGATTAAGTGCAGATACTCATCACCATAGGCTAGTTTAGATCTTGTTTTCCATTATCCTTTAGTTTAATTAATTTATCTCTTTTCATCATCATGAGTAGCATAGAAAGTAGACCACATCATATGCCTCACTTTGGACTAAACCATACGTGATAAAGATACCACTAGTCCAAGTGGGAAGATAGCAAACTACTATTAGAGCATAATGATCTAGATGCCACAACTAGTCCCATCCATGGAATGCGACTGGATCATGCATGAATGCTTGTGATTCGTATGGTTGAGCATAGGGGTACCTTGCTACTCATCATTAGCATTGTTGCCATGGATGGTGCTAGTTATCTAGATTAGTTATATTATACATGATTGCTATAAAAGGCATTAATGATATATCTTTAAGAAGTTATTAATTCACACACACCATAAACTAGGAACAATGTCTCTCTCACATGGAAGTGACTATGCGCTGTATAGTAGACACATTCATTGGAGAACTAACAAGATATACAATGAAGAAGGTTGGAGTGATCAACCTTATGTAGGGGTTTCTTATGATCATGACCACCCTAATGACACTCAAAGACTACATTCACCTAAGGCCAATAATATTGGAGGAGATGGCGTAGGTCCTAAACTAGGAGAGGCCTTAAGGCCTAAGACCTTCTTGAAAACTAGAAACGATAAATTAAGGGACCTTGGGGAATACCATAGAAGCCATGGCAACTGTTCTAGTTCATCATCTTCCTCTTCCCCTTCAACATCTAGTTCTGATGAAGATGAACATAGGTATAGATATAGAGCTCCATTAAAGGGTTAGACTAAAAACTAAAATCGAACCCATGGGAAGAGTCAAAGGGGACACCATGAACATAGGAACTTCCCTCACAATCTGTTTGATGATGATGAACCTTTGTTGGCCACTAAGAGCCTAATGCATATCATAGAGGCCATTAAGATATATCGTAAGCATCATAAAAAGAGTTGAAAACCTAAGCTTAACATGAATAATATTCTAAAATTTGTAAGAGGCTATGATTCAGATCCACAACATTGTTTACAAGCCTTCCATGATGCCTATGCTAACTATAACATTGAAAGTGGATGGCAAAATCTTAAGCTCTTTCCTAGGACACTAATTGATAGAGCCAAAGTGTGGTATCGACCATTGAGACCAAACTCAATCCAACGATGGTCCATAATGTTGGAACTTTTCAATGAGAGATACCAAACCTATGCAAGAGTGTTCAATTTGAGGAGACAAATCCAAGAGTGGAAACAAGAACAACATGAACCCTTGGACATGGACTTAAATAGATATTATGCCTTATTGAATTGATTCCTAGGCCATGATTTCTCCAAGGAAGAGAAACTTTACCACATCATAGATGGGATTTGCAATGAAACAAGGATGACCCTTGGGATGTATGCCCTAGGGCAATTATACAAGCTTCAAGCCCATTAGATCAAAGAGATAATAGAGTGTGTGGAAAAAGAAGAAGGGGAGATGTGAAAATGGGAGAATTTTGAGAAACATCAATGGGACCCAACTCTTCAATCTAAGGAGGTCCAAATTTATGGTAAGGAAAATATAACTACTTTTGATAAGGTGATTCCACAACGAACTTTGCTAACAAAGGACTTTATTGATGATCTAGAAGCAAAGTTCAATAGGATGTCTAAATGGATAAATGAAAACATTACAACCCTTATTGAGATAGTCATGGAGAAGATTGTGCAACACACACTTGGTGAACATAATAAATAGAGGACATAGACCCAAGAAACAGTCAGAAATACTTTTCAGCCATTGAGAAAAGTCACTGATGAAAGTGAGGCTAAAGACTCCACCACAAATGAAGATGATGGATGTGACCTATGCATATATGACCATCCGAAGGGCCAATGCTCCATCTTGTTACATCTACAGGAATATTGGGTAGATACCTTAAATCTGAAATTTATGCAAAAGTACATGCCCAGGAGACTTCCTCTCCCACAAGGTAATTATAGAAAACCCCACAATCGATTGTACCATCCTAGGGGGACTTACCACCAACCTCAACATGGTCCTCAACTGCAGTGGCAACAACCATAGTTGTGGAGGAGGCCACCACCACATCAGCCATATCCATTAAAAATGCATGGTTATTATGTTCAACACCCTATTTCTCCAACTAGTTCGATGTCCTTCACTTAAAATTATCACTACCACTCTTCCAAGTACCATCAATACATGAAATCCCCTGAAGGATCACCACCTCGCACCTCTTACCATCCAACTTACCCTTAATATTTTCATAATTCACCTCCTCCAATGCTTGCTAAGAACTGAGGAAGGTTTAGCACCACAATATCAATGAATGAGTGCCACTTGTGCTACAAATGTGCATAGACATGCTAACACCAGTGGGTCCCAATCACACCGTAAAAAATGTCCCTTCTAGAGGAAAGGCCATAAGTAAAAGCAAACCATGCATGGACCCACCACATCATCTGAGCCAACACAAGGACAACCTGGTGCATCACCTTCCCTATTTCAACCAATGTCCTCCAACCATATACACGGGTCACCATCTGTCCGTACTCTAATCCCACATCCAACTAATAAATATATAAACATGGGGACAAATGAATCCATGTATATCATCTCATACTCAAGGGTGTAATAGTGGGCTAGTCATCCATAATTTTAACACAAATCATATCCTGATCCATCATACATATAACAATCAGGTGTGTGATCAACAATTTTTCTACCCAGCCACCACACCACCAATCAACACCTAGTGGTTGGGGCATGAAAGGTTCCCAATGTTTCATACATGCATGAACCCTATTCATCCACTTATTAATCCTTTTCACAGCCAAATTTTTAGTCATGGGGGTTATCCTCCATTATAGTCTTTAGAATTCTTAAGTGTTTTTCATCTTCTTATTTTACAACTTTTTGTTTTACACATTCTTTCTTTTACATCTTCTTGTTTTCATGTTATTAATATTTTCTAATTTTTGTTTTACAACATTGTTAGTACATTTGCTATTTCTTGAATATTTTACACTTTCTTTTATATTTTCCTTTATTTTGGTGTGATTTTCTAAATTTTTGTTAATAAGTGCTAGGTACATTGGTAATGTGTTGATTGATGGTGGTATGTACTATTTTTGTTATTTGATTGTTGGTGTTTAGATTCTAGCTTTGAGTTTTGTTACAGATGATTAGGACATGGTTTCTTTTTCATGTAATAGGTAGTGAGTCCATGACATCCACCCATCCACAAACTCTATGGTTTTCCATGTTTTGGAAACGTGCAGTCCCTTTTTCATTAATAAATATTTAATAAATTTGTGGCTTTGGTAGTTTCTGGAATTGGAAAGGATTCAAAGGTTTGAATAGGGTGTGGCTTCAGGGGAATTCGGTATTCTTTGTGCTTTTCTGTTTGCCTGGGTGCATGTGTGTTTTCATGGATTTCTTACCATTCCATGTAGACCAATAAAAGGAAGCTAAATAAGTCCTTGCATGGTGTGGTTCTCATAAAAAAACCTATGAGGATTCAAAGCACAACCCTTGGACAAAATAAATGCATGTGTCTTTGGATGGTGTGGTTCCCATTTTGAAAAAAAAATGAAGGGAATTTAAAGCACACCCCTTAGACAAAATAAGAGGGCTACAAGCATTGGTTATGGGGATAGAAATGTACCCATGCCTAAAGGTCCCCTCTAACTAAGCTCATTCCTCACTTCCTACTTCTCTTTTCTTCTCTAATAAGGAATAGTTGTTGTTCTGTGGGAGCACTCTTGTGTCTTAGGGGATGGACTAGTCTTAGAATGTCGATGTGAAGTCACTGAACATGGTTGGTTTTGGTCTAGACTAAGGATAGATCCTATCAAATCATTTAACCACAAAATCCACAAGGGACTTCATCTAACCTTAATTAGGAACTCCATTCCACACTCTCTCATCCATCTATGCTTTCCATGTTCTTGATTCCATGTCTTGGTTTGACATGTCGAAATTCCTAGTTATTTTCTTTTGGGTTTTTGTACTTAATCGTTTGTAACCGTTAATCATCCATAGAGCTTACAGACTCTTTGGTTTGAAGTTATGCAAGGGCATAAAAGGCTTGTGCCTACTTTTGGAAGGATCCACTTTCATATCTTTTGGTTGGGTTAGTTAAGTTCTTTACCCATAGGCACTCTTACAATCTAATCTTTTTGTTTACCTCATCAATAACATCCAATTGTGCACATCTTCACAAAATTTTTTAGTGAGCTTTTCTTTTTATTGTTTTGAATTCTTACACCCTCTTCAAATATTTCCTTGTGTCAAAATTTTTCAAATTTAATGGACTACTTATCTATTCAACCCTATTTGTCAACCTTCCCGCTAACACTAGTAAAGGAATCAATCTACCATAATCACAACCTAGCCAAGTGTGACCACCGAAGAGACAAGGTACTTAACAACTATGTGTTACACCTTACATACTAATTCATGATTCTATTATGATTGTAGTGGGAATCATGGATTGGAAGCGAGACTATCTTCACCAAGGATGATGTAGCAGCACCTTGTGACAAGGACCATTCATGATCGTTGGATCTTCTATCTCTCTCTTCGGCTACCAAGAGGTGTTGGACATCAGTTTCTTTCCAGGGTGTCCACTTCTATTATCATGAACATCCAATTTTTTATAGCTTGTAACTCTGTACACTTAGGCACTCAACGTCTGTGTATTCCACCTAAGTTAGTTTGTATGTCAGTCAATAATCCCATACTTACCCAATATTTTGTAAGAAACTTGTTCCTCATTTTTTTAACTCAAGGACAAGTTTTCATTTAGTTATGGTTGATGGGACACAATATCACATAGGCTGCGATATCGTGTCTTCCCCTGTGATATCGCATCCCCTATGATATCGCGTACGTGATATCACATCTTCCCCTATGATATCATGTACATGATATCACAGTGCACCGCAAAATCTATAAATAAGAGGCGGCTCTTCCTTATTTCGCATTCTAGATCTAGACCATAGGCAAAATCTTGCAGTTTTTCCATTCCTGAGTTAGAGTAATTTCCATGTGCCTGCAGTAGGAGCTCCAAAGTGAACGGATCTTTATTTGAGCAAATATTGTACCTGAGCACAGGTTTGTGTACGAAAATAAAGACGAACTGTTGGATAAACCTTGCAGTGCATGGAATAGGCTAAATAGGACTTTAATTATTTTTATTTATTGTTCATCATTTACATGCTTTATTAGTTAATTAAATCTCTCTCAACCCTTCTCNTTAGAACTTAGTTAGTTAAAGTTAGTTACTTAGTCTCTTCACCCTTTCCCTCATTATCATAGGCAATAAAACATAAAATATATAAAAATCACATACCTTAGACTTACTTAACCATACAACCGTGAAAAATACAAGTAAGTCTGGGAAGACAACGATTGATTAAACTTAAGTGTTCCATAAGGTGTGTAGGCACTTAGTCTGTGGAGTTCAATCGAATCGTGCGTGTAATGCTCATATTCGTATCGTTGAGTGTAGGGGTACGTCGCCACTCATCATTGGCGCCATTGCCGGGGACTAAGTGTTTGTGCACTAAGTAGAACATAGGAAATCACTCACATCTTTGGGAGCTTAAACGAACCCTTAGGGTTAATTAAATGAAAAATTATATAATGGTTAATCAGCACACCGAATAAGACACAATGTGTTCCTCTTCTCATAAAAGCACTTCACCACCTAGGGATCACACAAGAGACCATCGGCAGTCTAACATACATAACCAAAATTTGCCAGTTCCTCAAGAGTATTGGGTGGTATATATCCATCTCAATGAGTATATACCTGATTTAACTTTTATCCTCCATTAGGATGAACAACTGCGTTGGCGAGATTTGCAAGGTAACATAGTGTTACCTCCGGATCGTGCAGTTCCCAACATGCTCCTCCATGCTCTTACAAAGATAGGCATGACACAGCTATACGCTGAATATGTTGTGTGTGATTATAAAACAAGGGATTACCATCCCACAGTAGTGCAATTTTTAAGGGACTCGCAGTAGGAGGGCTACCATACATTGTTGAAGGGCAAAGGGGTCCCGCATGTCCTAAGCAAAATTGGAGATGGTGAACCAGTTATAACAGGTTCTCTATCGAATGATGTTCCCCCTCCTAACAATGGTGAGGAGGTGGGGTATCAGAACTTATGCTTCACAATTTGTAACCCTGATTCTGATACCCATGAACATCAAGTATTCACTGAGGGAACAAAAACACATGACAAGGACGGGCACTCTGATCGTTATCACGATCAAGGCCGTAGCCACCGAAGAGAAGGTAAGAAACATTGTCATGGCAATGGTTCCCCTTTATCTTCACCTTCATCACATGATTCACCCTCTCCTTCCACATTAGGATGCATTCATAAGGAAAGAAATTGTTAGGACAAGGGTAGGAAAGATGATAGACCTTGACGAGAGAGTCGAGAGTGAGGACGAGGGCATTTGAGAGAATCAAGGCATGGTAGAAGGGAAAGTAGGGAACAACATAGACATCATAGATGCCATGAAAGAGATGACAATGATGAACCCCTACTAGTAACCTGAAATATGTTAGACATAACGGAGGCTGTGAGGATACCTACAAGGCATCAAAAAGATAGCTGGATCAAAAGACTAGACATGAATAATATCCTCCGCTTTGAGTGGGGATACAATGTTGATCCACAAAATCACTTACAGGCATTCCACGATTCCTATGCCTTGTAGAATATCGAAAACAAGTGGCTGAAATTAAAGTTGTTTCCTAGGACACCGATCAAAGAAGTGGAAAGTTGGTACCGGTCCTTAGAACCAGAATCTATTAGACGATGGAGTACAATGTTAGAATTATTCAACGATAAATATCAAATGTATTCCAGAGTGTCCAACTTATGTCAATAGATCCAAGGATGGAAATAGGGTAATCATGAACCCTTGGATGCTGCCATGGGCTGATATTATGCATTGTTACATCGTTGCCTGAGCCATGGCTACACACAACAGGATCAACTCCGCCACCTTGTAGATGGGCTAAGACATGAAGCTCGGAGAACCCTTGGGGACTTATGCCTAAGGGAGATTATCTGAACTTAGGTCCCATGAGGTGCATAGACTATTGGAGCAAGTAGCCAAAGAAGAAGGGGAGCTATGGAAAAGAGAAAGCGTGGAAGAATATAACTGTGATCCTTCCCTCCAAAAGAAGGGAGTAAGATTCTGTGAGGAAGAGGATGAGTCACCACTCGAGGAGTTGGTGAATAGAAAAACCTTGCCGCTTCAAAAGCTAACAACTGAAGTGTCGGCTAAGGTAGATCAAATGTGGAACTCCTTAGATAGTAGATTCGAAACTGTTTTAAAAATCGTAGAAGAGTCTAAGGAGCGAAGTAGTGACAATGATAAGAAAAAGAGGAGATATTTAGACCATGCATGTAACAAGGGTAAGGGAAAAATAACTATCATCGATAAGGTTGTGGATTCGGATACAAAAAATGACAGTGGATGTGAGATCTGCCAATATGACCATCCTAAGGGATGTTGCCCCATAATCTCACATCTGTAGGAGTTTGGGGTGTATGCACTCAACCTAAGACTTAACAAACGGTAGGCACCCCAAAGGTTACCTTATCCCCAAGGTAACCCAAGACAGTTCCACCAACCGTTAACGTACTATCCAAGTGGAACTCCACCACAACCCATCGAGCAACATTAGCAATGGAAATACCCACAGTCATGGGGGATGCCACCACCGAGACAACAATACCCTTACCGACAACTAGACCCATATGGCTAATACATGCAGCAGCCGATTTCTCCAAGTGACTCTATGGGTCACGCAACTCCACAACATTACTACTAGGTTCAGGAGTATTTTAGGACTCCTTCTCCTCTGGGAGACACACCACATACATACCATCCTCTGAATCCATTCGCCACTCATACACCGATAGTTCCACTACTGCCTACTCCAACAATGCAAGGGGAACTCCCCAATCAACCATAGCAATGTAATGCTATGAGAGCTATAAATCTCCAACCCACTACTGGTTTTGGCAACCGCATGAAGAGAAGATCCTTCTTCAGAACCAAAAGCCCAAACAAGCTCTCACAATCACAAGCAGTTGAGTCTGTGCACACTCCTCCGACAAATAAGGCTTCGGAGCTTCCTTCAAACCAACAATAGAGCTCAACGCATACGGTTATGTTAACACATACCGTTACCGACTGGACCAAGGTAGGCCACCTTCCCAGGAAACTCTCTGATCCTGGAAGTCCCTTAATATACCTACAAGTCGTTGGGAATAAACCTCATAAGGATCTTCTTGACTCAGGTTCCGGAGTCAACTTAATATTGCAAGAAATGTATAAAGCCTGGAACCTGCCTCCACTGAAGAAGAGCAACATTCAACTAGAGCTAGCAGACCACTCCATCACCATTCCCTTGGGATTTGTGAAGGACATTGTTACCATTGTGTGTGGTTGGTCATACTTGGCCGATTTCCTGGTGATAGAAGTCACCAGTAACAAAGGGGACTTCCCAATTATAATGGGAAGGGCGTGGCTCAGCACCATTGATGCATGCTTTGGAATCTGTGATCTTTCCTTGGAAATATCGAAGGAAAACATTTATGGAAAGATCGAGAAGAAGAAAGTTCCATGCATCACATATAGTGATTCAAAGGGTGATGACATGGAGGAATGCTCAGCATCTCCTACATGCAACTGGTGTGTCCAAGAAACTCAGATACAAAGGTGCTTGTATGTAGCAACCACACAACAAGAGAACACCCAGTGGTTGATAGCTAATCAAGAGAGGAAGCCACAAATATGCATGGAACTAACTAGGGGAACAACTCACGCCCACAATGAAAGCATAGATAATTTAGAGTATGAGCATCACCAACTTAATCTAAAAACATCAATTGGGAGAAGTTGGACACTTTTAAGAAATTCAAATAAACGCTCATTATTTCAGATCTCTCCCTTTCAACTCAGTCATGGGGAAGATGGCCACCTATGCTGATCATTTGAGGCCCTCAATTTTTTTTAATTTTTTTATTTTACACATTTTTGTTTTTCACATTTTTGTTTTACACGTTTTTTTTACACATTTTTGTTTTACAAATTTCTTTAACTTTTCTTATTTTTGTTTTAAAACATCGTTTACACTTTTTCATTTCTTTGTTTGTGTGTAAGTGTGTCTTATCCATCTTGTCAAGTTTGTCAGTTAATAAGTGCTCCAAAGATGGTATGAACTATTTTCTATTGGTTGCTAATGTTTGGTTTTTACCTTTAAGTTATGATGTTGATACTAAGGTATGGTTCTTTTGATATGACAGGCAATGAGTCCACATCACCCATGCATCCATAAATTTCTATGGTCTCTCTTGGCTTGGAACTGTACAGTCCCCTTCTTCAAAATAATAAGAACCTTAAACGAATTGATGACTGGGCATTTCTCAAACTAAGGAAGGACTCAAGGATTGAAAAGGGTGTGGCTTCAAGGAAACTTGATGCATTTGTGTTGGCCATTCTTTTAGGTGCTTGGATGTTTTTATTCTTGATTTTTCTTACCATTTCGATGTTACCCAATTATCGGGAAGCTGAGTGAATAAAAATAAAAATAAAAAGTCTTTGCATGGTGTGGTTCAGGCCAAAAATACAAACGTAAATAAAAAAAAAGAAAAAAAATAGTGGGAATTCAAAGCATATCCCTTAGAAGCAATAAATATTTGGGCTGCGAGCACTGGTTATGGAACTAAAATAAACATGTTTCCTCTAACTAAGGCCCTTCTTGCTTCCTATCTTCTCATCTCTCATTTCGTCGGAATGGTGGTGGCTCTTTGGAGAAGGCATTCTTGTTAATTCAAGTGGATGGATTGGCTGAATGTATTAATGCGAAGTCACTGGATGTGGTTTGTTTGAGGCTGGACTTGGAATGGGATCTACTAAGTCACATTAACCATTACATACACAAGGGGCTATACACCACCTTGTTCTTGAGACTCCATTCCATTCTCTTCTTTCCATCATGCTTCCTCCATTGTTCACCTCATTNTGCTACAGTTGTCTCTTTTTATCCATCCTTCTTATTCATTTTCTTTCTCCATGCTATCACTACCGGAGGTTCACTCTTAGTCATGGGGATCCTGACCCAATTTTTTCGATTTTCTCCTAGCCCCTACACCTTCAATAGTCACCACTATTATATCTCCAAACCTGTATCAGCCATACCACAACTTAGCTAATGGACCCTTCACCGAAGCAAGGTATCAACAACATTAAAATTCATTTACCCTTACTAATATAAAGACTGTGTTGTGTATGCAGATGAAAATCGTACAACAATGGATTGGATCTGGAGGGAACACTTGGAATGGATCGGTGCTAAAGTAGCTATGCAAGGAACAAGATGGATGGTGCACTTACAAATAGAAAATGGGAGGC
This sequence comes from Gnetum montanum, assembly GCA_015680685.1. Taxonomy (NCBI): domain Eukaryota; kingdom Viridiplantae; phylum Streptophyta; class Gnetopsida; order Gnetales; family Gnetaceae; genus Gnetum; species Gnetum montanum. The sequence continues at coordinate 220,138 of MNCI01008581.1, forward strand.
GCAATCTTGGTGTTGGTAGCAGCAGACTTCTTCTCTCTTCTCTCTTCTGTCTCAGCTACCAAATAAGGTCATATGTCAAATGTATCAGGTGTTCACTCTTGTTGTTGTGAACACCAGTTGTGTCATGTTCTATAATGATGATCCGTTCACATGTCATCCCATTCACCATCAGTTCCATTCACGTCAATAATCCCATACCTTCCCAATATTTTGTAAGGAACTTGAGGACGAGTTTTTATTCAGTCATGGGGGTATGATGGGACACGATATCGTAGTGCACCACGAAATCTATAAATAAGAGGCGGCTCTCCCTTGTTTCACATTCTAGGTCTAGACCATAGGCAAACTCTTACAGTTTTTTCATTCCAGAGTTAGAGTAATTTCCATGTGCCCGCAGTAGGAGCTCCAAAGTGAATAGATCTTTGTTCGAGAAAATATTGTACCTGAGCACAAGTTTGTGTATGAAAATAAAGACGAACTATTGGATAAACCTTGCAATGAATGGAATAGGCTAAATAGGACTTTAATTATTGTTATTTATTGTTCATCATTTACATGCTTTATTAGTTAATTAAATCTCTCTCAACCCTTCTCTCATAGTTAAGTGCATTCAGTACGACCGCTTTGAGCATGTGCGTTACACTTGGTAATCCCAGCAACGAATAGCGTTTGGTAATCCCAGAAGGTTGCATTGGCTCAGGGTGTGAATGACAAGTGGGAACAAATACTGATGCTAGGTTAATTAAGGCTTAGTTAGTTAGAGTTAGTTACTTAGTCTCTTCACCCTTTCCCTCATTAGCATAGGCGATAAAACATAAAATATAAAAAAATCACATACCTTAGACTTACTTAACCATACAACTGTGACAAATACAAGTAAGTCTAGGAAGACAATGATTGATTAACCTTAAGTGTTCCATAAGGCGTGTAGGCACTTAGTCTGCGGAGTTCAACAGGATCGTGCGTGTAACGCTCGTATTCGTATCGTTGAGTGTAGGGGTACCTCGCCACTCATCAGTGGGGGTATGATGAGTCATGATTTTTCTATCTTGACATTAGAGCCTTGACATTGAAGCCTTGACATTTGATGAATCGTTGTTTTTTGTTTGCTTTGACGTTGTGTATGCAACATTGGGGCTTGGATGCGACGTCGGGTATCCAACGTCAGGGTATATACTTTGGCCTACAAATACAATGCTTAGACTCTCATTTTGAGTTAGTTTTCAAGTTAGTTTTTAGTTTCTCTTCTTTTAAAGTCTATTATTCCCAGTGCATGCCCGTAGTGTGATATTTGTAATCATATGACACCTTTATTCGAGTGTGACATACTTGGACACGTCACATGACTGGTAATAAAGATCAAGATTACTTCCATCATTGCAGCATCCACTTAGATTATTGTTTCTTTAATTATTTAATGCTTTCTTTAGTTAAAAATTTCCATTTATTGTTATTTACTGTTCTTGTTATTTAGTGGAATTTGTATGCCTTAATCACAAGCATTTAAGTGTAAATACTTGGTAATCTAGAGGTTTATCGTTTGGCAAACCTAGTGACGTACACTTGACAATCCCAAAAGTAGCTTCACGAAGTCCAAGATGTGTATGGATGATTAAGTGCAGATACTCATCACCATAGGCTAGTTTAGATATTGTTTTCCATTATCCTTTAGTTTAATTAATTTATCTCTTTTCGTCATCAAGAGTAGCATAGAAAGTAGACCACATTTTATATGTCTCACTTTGGACTAAATCATACGTGATAAAGATACCACTGGTCGAAGTGGGAAGATAGCAAACTGCAATTAGAGCATAATGATCTAGATGCCACAACTAATCCCATCGTCGAAATTCAACCGGATCATGCATGAACACTTGTGATTCGTATGGTTGAGCATAGGGGGACCTTACCACTCATCATAGAATATGATTAATGAATATTATTATAAATTTATCCAATTATATAGCCTTAAAACACTATTCATTAAATACATAAATATTGTAGGTACATTCATTGACCCAAATAGTAATACAAGAAATTCATAGTGTTCATATCTTATTCTAAAAATAGTCTCAAAACATCAATTGCTTTAATTCTTAATACTGATATTCAAATTTTAAGTCCATTTTAGACAACAAAACTACATTTATAAGCTAATAAAATAAGTCATTTATCTTGTGCAGAAGATATTTATTCTTAATTATAAGTTGATTTAACCAACTATAATCAATGCATAGTATTAATATTTTATCCCTTTTTTCCCATAAATAATGCTAGTACACCATGAGAAGAAATAATAAGTTGAATAAAACATTTGTCCAAAAGGTTTCATACTTGAAAATTTAAATCTACTAACTCAACTACAGACATAATATGATATCTTAGAAATTGGTTCCACCTATAATTTAAGAGTAATCTCTACTTCTATTTCCTTTTTAGAAGGTAGCTTTGATAATTATTTTGGTCAAGAGGCTAACCACTAATCATAGATTGATAACACTAAAGAATTTTTCATTCATAATTCTAGGGAAGATCATTGATAATGATAAATAATATTTAAGCCATAACTCTTTATGGGAGTCCATAGATAACACTAAATAATATTTTGTTCATAACTTTAAGGGAGATCCCATTAATAACACTTAATAATATTCTATCCATAATGTTATTGGGGAGCACATTCATAACACTACATAATAGTCTATGCATAATGCATCAAGAGAGCTTATCAATAATGCTAAATAATATTTTGTTCATAATGCACAACAACTAAATTATGTGGCATAAAATGGAATGAAAACTACTACTATTGGGCAAGGCATCTATGTAAATTTGGATAATGTAACATCTACAACCTGAATCTACTTAAGAGATAGAACATCTAGTAGAATTATTAGAACATCATACACCTTCACTATTTATGTTCCTTGATGAATAATGGATAGATGCTTTAAGTATTTAAAGCCATGATTACCCTACACACATAGTAGACATTTCAAATTTTGTCTCCAAAAATTAGTAATTCAAAGAATTTGTGTTCATTTATGAAGAATTATGTTGTATGAAAGTATACCCATAAGGCATCAATTTTAGAGAAAGAAAATATAGACATTCACTAATGATAGATTAAATACCCCAAATGGAGGTATCTAAAGGATCAATGTGTAACATCATAGTTGTTATGTCTTTTGGCTTGAACCTTTGATGTATTATTTGTCTAAAATTTTCTCTTTGTTGAACCCTTCCTTTTGGTTATGCTTTGTATGCTCGTATAATATTGTATATTTTTGGGTCTATTTATGTTACTGTGCCTTGGTTGTATTTACAATTTTGGACTCATATTTACATGTGCCTTGCTTTTATTTGGTATGTATCTTGGTATTTTAATTACTTTATGGTATTTTGCTTTAAGAATTTGTGTGTTGTACTTACATGTATGAGATATTTGAATTTATTTTATTTTAGGTTATGAAAATTACATAGTTGAGCTATCTACTTTGAAGGTTAGGGCTAGTAGCGTTGAACCATATGTGCATTACATAGCTTAGCTATGTACTTTGTAATTAGCTTTATAAGATTTTTTTGATACTTTAATTTACTTTATTTTAGTATATATGCACTAACCAGGTGAATCCATTTTGTTGGAACAAGGCTAGGATGATGATGATACTGATGATATGTGCACTAACTCCTCTGTTCAAGTTTTGAGTCAATAGGTATAAGGTATTAGATAGGTCATTAACATATAGAATTCTACATTAGGCATGTGGTATGATTTTTTGTTATGTGTTTAGCATTTATTTTGTAATTATTTGATAATTAATTAATTAATTAATTACTTTTAATGTTAGAGTAGTAACTTGTAGTGGTGCCCTAATTACTTATGTTTGAATTTCTAACTTCTTACGTAATAGTTCATGTTATGTAGTTGGATGATACCATCACACAATTAGCCCTAGATCAAAAAATGATTAATATTATAGATTACAATAAGAAAAATGGAATAGAATTACCAATATTAAATACCAATTAAAAAAAACATAAAAATAAATTACTTAATACAAAAACTCAATACAAAACACTCTTCAATTACTTAATTCTATGCTCTAAAACTCTCATATGATTCTCTCATTTGCTTTGTATCTTTAAGTGTGCTTCGTTCTCTACTTTTCTCTACTTCAAATGTGTTAAAAACTAAATTCAATTTTGTCTTTTTTAACTACCAAAAATAGGTATTACGAGGTCCTGCAACTCATGGTGAGTTAAAATTTTGTATTGTGAGCTCCTATAGCTCACAAAAAATACTAGTCTACTCTCTAATTGATTAAAACATAATTGGACTAACTATTGTGAGTCATTGTAGTGACTCGTAGTTTGAAGTAAAAACCAAGTATTTTAATTTTCAATAGTTCAATAGAAACTACAAGCTATTGTGACTCATAGTGGCTCATACTGGTAAAAATAGTCTTCTATTCCTAATATTTTCTACAAGCTACTACAAACATAGTCTATCACATGTGCATTATGAGTTACTATACTTGGCAGCTAGTTGTAGTTTGTAGAATTTCCACTTCTATGTTCATATCCTAATTCTGGCTCTTCATTCATTGTTCAAGTAGAGGCTCCAATTTATGGAAGTATCTTCTGAGGTTTTTTGTCATCCCTAGGGCCCACAAATCTACTTTGACATCCTTATAATGGAAAATGAAATTCTTAGAAATTGTTTTGAATCCTTAGATAACTCAAGTAGTCTATTGCGACTGACTATAACTTGCACTAGGTATCCATCCATAGAATATGGGTTACTATAACTAGTAATATGGTTGTAGTTGCTTATCAAACATAAAAATTGTTAAAATGAAATTTGATATTAATTATCAACCTAACATAGCCCTTAATTAACTCTTTATTGCCTCGATAAAAGTGAGTAGGAGTATGTTCATGAATTAATATCCATTACAAAGCATATAAACCAATAAGCTAATCTATATCTCCAATGAATAATGACCAATGGTCTACATCACTATATACATCAAAAAGAAGAAAAGACATATGGGAAAAGGGAAAAAAAGGCTCTAGGCTTAAGGGCCTAAGCAAAAGGAATCGACATCACTAGCACATTTGTGGGTGTTGTCTCCTACCAAATCATCCTCCTTAAATAAGTCATCTACGTTATCCCAATCTTTGAGGGTACACTCTCATCATCATTTAGAGCTTTGTTTAGAATAGTGAATGCTAAGGGATACAAAATTAGATCATCCATATCATCAAGATCCATGTCTCCTTGTTGGATGGCACAAGGATACTAGAAGAGATGAGATGATATCTTCTTTTGATTTATCACCATTCTTGCTTGATGGTACTTTATATTTTTAAAATGAACTACCATGGCCTCCCCCATTGCATCAACTTAAGCCATGATTTCTAATAAAACTCCAAAAATGGAAGCCTTCTCATGATCATCCTATGACTGCTATAACTACTTGGCATATTGCTGCTTAATTGTAGACTTTTCTTCATTACTACACATACATGGATGCAAAATCAAAGTGATATTAGCCATATAGTTTGTTACTAAATAGTGTGTATAGCACAAAATGGAGATTTAAAAGTTGAATCTCCTTGAAATCCATCACCTAAATCTCCTAAGCATTGTATATCATTGACACCTAGAAATGTCTCAACAACTAAGAAACCACCAAGGGAAAAGGCACACAAGCCTTATCCCTAATCACTAACTATATCCTTCTTAGAAAGATATAGGTGTAGTTCAACTTACACTACTCCTCCAAGTCTCATAAAATTATCAAGCCAAAGTACATTAAGTGAATGAAATGTGATATAGCCAAAATGTTGATTTGTATCACCCCAGTAAGGACTCTTCTAACTAGATATAATTTCTTGTAAGGTCATCTTATCTCATCCATGAATATCTTTGGAACTCATGGCATCAAGGCCAATGTAAATTTTGACGATGATGTGTAGATTTAGTTTTGCCTTGGGTCAATGACTAATCCTAAAGTGTCTTCCAAGCACTAGTCCATAATATTATATACGTGTTTGCATACTTGTACAATCCATGACATATATTATGTAGATGATGAGACCTGAATTGCTCATAGTGCTGATAGTCGGGATATCATAGCCCTGTTGTATCAGTCGCT
>MNCI01008581.1:231677-266005 GCA_015680685.1 Gnetum montanum
AGTGGTGTAGCTAGGGGGATCTACGCTTGGTAACCCAGTGGCGTATTTGGGGTCTGCGCTTGGTAATCCCAGTGGCGTACCTAGGCCTATGCTTGGTAGTCCCAGTGGCAGTCGTGCACGAAGTCCAAGATGTGTACGGTTGATCAAGGAATCGGTTGCTCGTCGCACTTAGGCTAGATTAGATTCTCTTACCCTTTTCCTCTTAGCTTAGATTTACTTAACATTATTTTCCATTGCCATTAGGAGTAGGATTAGATTAGGAACACATCATACACCTCATCTAGACTAAACCATATGTGACATATGCAAAACTAGTCTAGATGGGAAGACATCGAACTGTGACCTAAGGCTAACTATCTAGATGCCACAACTAGTCCATCTGCGGAGTTCGACCGGATCGCGCGTGCGACGCTCGTTTCGTATGGTTGAGTGTAGGGGTACCTTGCCACTCATCAGTAGATATAAACATCACATAAAATTCATGTGCCTCTTGTTCATAGAATAAATATCCATCAATGATTAGGAACTTCAAGTTTCTCTACTCAAGTTTTTTAACCATAGTAAGTCACAATAGTTGAAGAAGAGGCTTGAAGTTGTAGGTTTCTCTTAATGACACATGCCTAAATGTCTCCTTCTTCATGTGTTGCTTCTTGTGTGCTTGCTAAAGCTAGTACTCCTACTACTCATGAGTCTTCTCCTTACATCTCCTTTGGAGCTTTCATCCATACATGATCCAACACCTTACTAGCCTCATCTTCTTTGCCTTTGATACTACGAAGAGGTAGCCCACGGAGTCTACAAACCTAAATAGAAAGCATCAATGTAATAATAGAATGAAATAAAAAAAAATCCACAAAGCTAAAATTCAACCAAAAGTTATTATTTCCAATTAGTCGTAGCTTTGTCCTCAAAGCTCAAAAAATAGCAAGACCAAAAATTTCTAATAAATAATTTTACACTATAGTGTCATTATCATTAAAATTCCATAATAAAAAACCTAGTAAAGCAACCAACATAAAGGCACACATGACTAGATAATGCCAGAATAATAAATTCAAAAGCTAGATCTAATCCAAAATAGTCAATAAATTTACCTAGGTTTCAAATACAATACAACCATAATAATAATCATTGTAATAAAAGTCTAGAGAATATTTAAAAATACTTCCAATAATAAAATTATGAAATAACAAGATAAGGTGTTGTAGCATCTACATAAGATTATAATGACATGACATCAAAAGAGAAATCATAAAGAGCAATGATAAAAAAACATTAAATTATTCTCTAAAATAGTAATGTATTTTCCAACACTTTTCTACTCTTATAAAATTTCATTGTCGTAAGCTCATGATGAAAGATCACAACCTATGGTTAGCTTGTAGTGAAAAACCATGACTCTTGTTGTAAGATCATAACTCATGGTAAATCAAATTTTAACAATTTTCATTAGTTTTTAAAATTTTCATTAGAATTTTAAAATTTGCATCAAGGGATTCATCTTCAAAATCCTAACAATTGGTATTAGAGCTAAAGGATGAATCCATGGGAAATCACAACAAAAATTTTCCAAAACGTCCTATTATTTTTATGGCACATAAAATTACAAAGTATGGCATAGAGTAACAAATGGGCTACCAGATTTTAAGGATGTCTAGGACATTATGAAAAAAAATAGTGAAGTACCAAAAATCATGAATAAGAATTTGAGGAAAAAATTCTAGAATTTCATCAAAGAAGAGTAGTTAATAAGAGGAATCATTTGCAATTTATTTAGCAAAAAAATTACAAATTAAATCTTAAGCATGAAGACTAGCAAAGAAATGTGGCAATATCTTTAACAAAAATATCAAAATAAGGAGGGCACAATTCAAAATCAAGAAAAGTCAAAAGATTCAAAAAGTTAAGGAGGGTAAAATCATATTAAAGAAAAAAAAGAAGAAAGTAAGACATGAAGGAAAATCATAAAATAATTAGGATCAAAATTCAATTAAGAAGCAATCACAAGAAAAAAATAAAATTCAAGAAAACATAAAGCAATCAAACAACAAAGAGAAGGCACCCATAAAAGATGATTTTTTCAACATTTAGAACAACTCACCTATAAGTAAAGGAAAGAAAAGCAGGAGTCCAAAAATTGAAGAAGGCCCAACACCAAAAGAAAATGAACCACCAATATTTCATGAATACTTCTATTCAAATCAACAAATTCCATAAAATAAGTGATTGTTGAAAATACGTCGCACAAATCATATGACATCAAGAATTAAATACTTACTAATGTGGCATTCATAAGAACACTTGGGAAGTTATACTTTGAAGATGGTAGAAATTTTTGAATACTTGGAACATGTATTATAAAAATAAATTTGAAAGATGGAAATTAGTTTAAAATTAGAAATGTGTATGATTTTCCAAATCTTGAAAAATCATTTTTATCTGTCACTCAATTGATAAATGATGACTATGACCTAATATTGAAAAAGGAATTTTTCATTATTTTTAATGAAAACGACACAAAAGTAAAGTTTTAAAAGCTTGAAAATTAGATTTATTACATAGAATCAAGTCCAAAAATGGAATCAAAATAAATCAAGCAAGACTTAAAATCAAAAGATGCCTTTAAAAAAGATAGATAAGATAGATTATTTAAATTTATGCTTCCAAAATTTGTTCAAGGAAGAATTGTTAACTCTCAAAATAACAAAATCAAAGTATATAAAACATGAAGATAATAAGGAAGTTTACTAATCTCCATTAAATTTTCAAACTCATAAAATCATTAAAGAAGTCACAATCACTTCATGAAAGCAATGGAAAAAGAAAGAAGATAATTCCAACTAATACAAAGTTATGAGATTCCTAAATAGCAAGACCCAATGATACCAACCATTCTTATATTAATTAATGGCAAATGCAAAGATCATTTAAGCTAAGATACAAATACAAAAATTCAAGAACAACAAACAAGTCTTCAACCAAGAAGAACTATTATAAAAAATGCTGAATAAGGTTCCAAAACTATTGAAAGCTCGTTAAACTCAAAGATAAATCATAATGATTCCAAAGCAAATCCTAAAAGAGGGATTGTTGGTTCTAGCATGAACTTTGGACACTCATGTCCATGTTATAAATTCCAAAAAAAATAAAGAAATAAATTCAAAAATCCAAACTTCAAAATTTAAATATGGAAGTGTAGCAAAATCAAGTAGAAGCATAAAGAAAAGAGTTAAAGTTAAAGCTCAAAAGAAGACAACATCACACTTTTGTAAAATAGGGATCACATCAATGTAAATTATATTTGGTTTCTTATCCTATATAGGAAAAAATAGAAATTTCTATTTATTTTCTATTTTGTAAAAGATTGATGGGTGGATGTAATTAAATAATGATCATACTCTCTCATGTCCATTAAATTTCTATCCCATTTTCCATAAAAATAGGTTTGTTCTATCATATACTTGTATGGCCCCATTAATTAGCTATAAAAAAGTTGAAAAAATATGATTGTACAAGAGAATTTAGTAATAAATTTGGATGTGTTATGAATTTTTTCTAATTCATTAATTTGAACATCATTTCATCAATTGCCATTACTTCACCAATTTTTAGTTATCATCAATTCATTCATCATCTCTACTTATCATCCAACAATCATCAAGAGCCACTAACATTCTTATCAACAATCCTCAATTCACCTCATCATTGATTCATCAATATCAAAAACATCAACCAAGTATTTTAACCACATTCATTGTAGTCCAAGCTGAACATTCTATTTGGAAGTTCAAAGATCATTAAGTGGAACTAATTGATTTCCCCATAAAATTAAAATCAATATCACAGTATTTTAGAAAATACTTTTTCATAAACCATGATTTGTGGTTAACTTGGGGTGTTAACTGAAACTTCTAGTTATCTCATGCTTATTCCAAATTGTTAACAACAACTCATGATCACCTCATGATATAAATTTCACTTAAGATAAATTTACTATGACTCATGGTAAACATACCTTGACTCTTGATATTTAAAAACTCAAATTTTATGACTTTTGTATGAAGCTACAACTCGTGGTACATTCATGATATCCTTAATAATTAAAATTTCATTAATTTCTCATAGATTATGACTTGTGACAAGCTTGTGATGAAAGACCATGACCTATGGTCAGCTCTTAGTAAAATACTATGATTTGTGTTGTAATACCATAACTCATGATAAATCAAAATTTAATTATTTTCATTAATTTTTATAGGAATTTCAAAATTTTCATCAAGGTATTCATCTTCCAAATTCCAACACAATCAAGCTGAAACCCATCTTAGTCTAATGAAGGGAATGATTATATTTATAGCCTAATGTATAATTCCCTCATCATTCTATTTTTCATATTAATAAAGGAGTTATATTTATTTTTCATGTTAGATGAGCCATGTAGTATGTAGATCCATGTCTTCATGTACATGTCACACGACACAATTTTGTAGTTCAAACATGAAAGGAAAGGAGAAGTTAAATGAAGTTAAGATATGGATCCTCTAATGCCACATGACATACATCTTATCCTTGGAATCATCTAACATACTCTATGGTCATTTCCATGTGTTGGAATGACTTCTAGTACATATGTGACATATGCAAGTGAGTTGGAATCACAAGTCTCCTTTCCTTATTATTTAGATGATAACTAGGTAGGGTCATTTGTAGCCATGTTTAGAGTTGAATGTGTTCTTAAAAAACTCCTTTCTTTCTATTTATTTCATGAATGAGATCTTCTCAAACTTGAGGCATTCCAAGCAAAACTTTATTAATGTAAGATTGAAGCTTAAAATAATATAAGAGAAGTTTGTGTCCATTTTATTGTCTCATTATTCTATCTTAGTTGTTTGACCCATTTTAATTTGTCTAAATTTTTCATTGATTTGATCAATTGCAAACTTGACTAAATTCCACTTCAATCTCATTATCAATTAAGAAGAAAGAAGAAGTTCAAGCTTAGACATCATCATCATAGTATTCCATGACATTGTTATTTGTGGTTGTAGATCTCAAAATTGTTCCAAATTTAATGAGGGAGATTTAATTTGGAGATAAAATATCAAGTTTTGCTAAAAATATTTTAGCTATTTTGAGGTTCAAATCCTCCATTTTCAACTTGTGATCAGTGGTAGCAAATTCAACAAGGCATTCTTAAGCTTCATGCATCATTGAGCCCTTTCTATGAAACCACAACCTAGCCACAACTCATGGTTAAAATAGATAATTTAGTACAACTTCATCATGAGTTATGGTATTCTTAAAGAAAAAATTTTCATTATTTTAATTGACCATGATCTCACCATAAGTCATGGTATTATAGCAAAAATTCACCATAACTCATGATCTTATCAAAATTAAATTGAGGACCAAAGGTAGCAATTTGACAACTACAAGGATGACCATAACCCATTATTAGGCTAAAATAACTACTCCACAACTTGTGATCTCTTTACCCTGAGCTAGTGATGATCAATGATCTTTGTTCCTAGCTTTGAAATAGATCACAATCCATCATCTTCCTTCAGGTATCAACCATGACACATGGTCTATTGAACCATGAATGAGCCAACACTCGTGATTCCAATCATGATGAAATTTTTTGTCATATTCTAAGGCAAGACCAGAAAATTTCAAATGGAAAAATGAACCTTATTTCCATTGTAATCTTCATCATTTGGTATTAAAGCTTTTGGTTAAGGTTCTAAGATGTCAACAGAGATTTCAAAGTATTCCATCATCTTTCATTGAAAGATGAATCTTACCTACTCATGCATGTTGATAAGGAGCTTGTTTAAGATCAATGAATGCTTCCAAGAAGCTAACACCTCTCATTTCCCTCAAGCCTAAGTAAGAAAACAAAATAAAGACAAGAAGAGAAATGCTTTGGCCAAGATGATCATTTTTAACTCTTTGAGTAAGAGTATTGGGGACAAAATCATAAATAAGGAAGAAGCAAAAACTTATTGGAATGCACTTATGTAAGAATATCATGGAAGAAATGAGGTAATTAAAGTTAAGAAATTAAAGATCAGGACTAAGTTTGAAAACTTCAACATGATAAAAGGTGATTCCCTTAATTGTTTCTTTGAGAGGATGTATAATATCATTAGGGACTTAGGTGCATTTCAAGCTAGTTATAGTAAGGAGTAAAGATTGCAAATGGTCACCTAGATTCTCTTTAATTATCCTAAGAATAAAGCCATCATTATGATTCTCAGTAGTACCAAAAATATTAACATCCTCACCATTGATAAGCTTGTCTTCTACATGAGAGTCCCTAATAAGTTGAAGTTCAAAGAAAATCAAAACCAATCCTTTTACTCTAATGAGCCCCAAAGACACAGAGGAGAGAAGAGAAGAGGAAGAGGAATATGGGAACAGAATATGTCCCAATTCCAATCACAATCATCATAAGAAAATCAATGTTAAAATAATGTTTCCCAAGGAGGAGGAAAAGAAAAAGATTTCCAAAGAGAAGGAAGAACATCATCCCAAGGAGGACAAAGGTAAGAACAAAATCAAAGAAAAGGAAAATGGTGTCCAACTTGAAAGTATGGAAACTTTGAAGAATAATGCTGGTACAAGGTAGAAATATTGAGCCTGTCCCTAAATGAAGATCCCTTAAATACATAAGATGAGTATGCATGTACAACTAGTACATTAGCCCTTGACAAGGGTAAAGAAGTTGAAAGAGGATGAGTAAGCTATTTAGCCTTCATGTGTAGTAAATATTTCTCATCATCCACTTGGATTATTGATAGTGATTCCTTTAAACATATGAAACTTGATCTCTTCAAATTTGGCAAGCTAAGGAGATGTAACTTTGGGAGCATAAGGGTTGGAGATGGAACTTTTGTGCAAATTGAAAAAGATAGAGAATGTATCCTTACACTTGATGACGGACACACCATTCAAGTAAGTGATGTTTTTTTTATGTTCTCTTACTTTCAGCCTCATTGCTTACTATAGGGAAAATGCTATCAAAGTTATGTTTGATGGTAGAGGTTGTACATTGAGAAACCACAATGAAGTTATTTGCTAACTTCTAAGTTAAACAATCAAATTTATGATCTATCCATATGGATATTTCCAAGGATGATTTATTAGACCAACATGTAGTAGATCTTTCTAATATCCTTGCAAGAGTATGACATAAAATATTAGGAGATGTTAATTTTCAATACATTCATGACATGATCAAGACACAAGTAGTAATTAGAGTGAAGTGTTATCTCATTCCAAATAAAATGTATAGAGCATGTAATTATGGAAAGTACATGTCCTCTCCTCAAAAAATACACATGATAAAAAAGAAAAAACCTACATCAATGAGAAAAAATACACATGGATTTTGTGGGTTGAATGCAATCAACCTACATCATAAATGTAAGGTATTTTCATACCATTGTTGATGATGCATCTAGATATACATGGTGTTATTTATTACAATGAAAATATGAAGACACTTTTAAATATTTCAAGAATCTTGTAGAGAATTAATTGAATATGAAAATTAAGATCATTAGGAGTGATAATGAAGGAAAATTTCTTAATGATACATTTAATAAATTTTGTGAAAAAAATGACATTAAGAAGAAATCACTTGTGGCTACTTTCCTAAATCAAATGAAGTGGATAAAAGAAGAAATGAAATCTTGCAAGACATGGAAAGATGCATGTTGATGCAAGTCAACTTGTCCAACTCATCTTGGGAAGAAGTAATTCACACATCCTCATATCTTCTAAATAGGTTGTATTCATCATCAAATAAAGGCATCACTTCATATCAAGATTTATATGATAAGGCACCCAACCTTTTTTATCTCAAAATATTATCTTGTATTTGTTGGATTCATGTACCAAATACCCTCACAAGAAAATTAGATGATAGGACTATGATCAAAGATGGACCTTATATAAATACTTTGATTACAATGAAAAAAATTATTCACTTAATAAATGTAAAATTTAATGAAAATATTTTTAAAATGATGCATTTTAAAAAGAAAAATGAAGTTACAGGTTAAGAGCATCAAATGGAAGACATGGGATAGTCATCAAATATCCCCTTAAGGATTGAGAGGATGCATCCTCCCTCACAAATTCCCTATCATGATTTTGAGAAAATATTTACAAGAAGCATGGACAAAAATCATCTTGGTTATGATGTCCTTATCCATAACCCTCAAAGTATTAAGAAGGGTCTCAAGTCCAAGGAGTGAACTCAAGCAATGAAGAAGGAAATGGATGTAATCCAAAAGAATCAAACTTGGATCACTAGTGATAGGTCCAAGGGAAAGAATATTATTAACCCAAGATGAATTTTCAAAATAAAATACAATGAGGATGGAACCTTCAACAAATTTAAAGCAAGGTTGGTGGCAATAGGAATCAAGCAAAAGAAGGATGTATATTATGAAGAAATTTTTGCACTGATTATAAGATTTCAAATAATCAAACTTCTTGTCTCAATTTTGGTTCATGTTGGTTTGAAACTCCACCAAATGGATGTGAATTCAACCTTCCTCAATGGCTACTTGGAGGAATAAGTTGGCATCATCCAACTTGAAGGTTTCATCAAGAAGGCTAAGAAGAAAAGATAAGATTAATAAAGTACTTTATGATTTGAAGTAATCTCCAAGAGCTTGGTTTAGAAGGATGAATGATCATTTGATTGGAAAAGAATAAATGTTATCTTTGGTTGAGCCTTCTCTTTATCATAAATCCATTAGCTCTCATTTCATCATCATTTCATTATATGTGAATGATATGATTTTTGTTACCTCAAATAATGAGCTTATTGAGGATTTTTAAGAGAGCCATGAAGGAAATAACTAAACTGGAGGATCTTGGATAGCTAAAATATTTCTTGGGGATCTAAGTGCATTAAAACCTTGATAGTTCAACTACTCTTCATTAAAGAAAATTTTTCCAAATCATGTTTGAAAGGCATGACATGAAGGATGCAAAGGTTGTAAGTACTCCTCTCCATTTTAGCCTTAAGCTTTTTAAAAATGGTGCATTCTCTCTCATAAATTCCTCACTTTGTAAGAGTATCACTGACTTCTTAAGATTTCTTTACCACATAGGAATTGATATTAAATACACCACCTTATATTTGAGTAGATTTATGGTTGAACTAAGGAAAAATTACATGGATACCTTAAATTATCTTCTAAGGTATATTATTGGGACCCTTGACTTTGATTTATATTTTGCAAAAGAAGATGAAAAATTTATTTCTTTTAGTGATGCAAATTTGGTTGGTGATATGGAAGATAAAAGAATTCACAAGTGGTTCAATTATTTTTCATGGCAACCCAATTTATTGAAAATAAAAAATGCAATGTTCTATGAGACTCTCAAGAATTGAAGTTGAATAGATGGCACTAAATGATTATGTTGGCCATTTATTATGGCTTCAGAAATTATTTAAGGATATTAATTTCATCATTAAGAAATCCATCAAATTATTTACAACAACACATTAGCCATCATGCTATTCAATGAGTAGACTATTCACAAAAAATAAAAGCACATTGAAATAAAATTTTATTTCATCAAGGTCTAAGAAGGTATCACCTCTTCCAAATTCATCAAAATTAAATACCAATTAGCTAATCTTCTTACCAAAAGGTTGCAACCCCACAAAATAGAAAATCTACTAATGAATATTGGAGCAATTATATTGAAGCTCACTTTACTCTAAAGGAGGAAATGATAATATTTGAAGCATAATGTGTTCTTCCCTCACATCATTTTATTTTTCATGTCATTATATGAGTTAGATTTATTTTTCATATTGTATGAGTCATGTAGCATGTGGATCCATGTCTCCATGTAATATATCACATGCCATAATTTTTTTATATTAAAAATAAAAAAAAGGAGAAGTTAAATGATGTTAAAATATGGGTCCTTTAATGTCATATGTTATGCATTTCATCCTTGGGATAATCCAAGATACCAAGTAATACCCCATGTATTAGGAAAACTTGCAGTACCTATGTGACACATGTTAGGAAGTTGAGAACTTGAGTATTCTCTCCTTATGATTTAGATGATAATTAGGTGGGTTTATTTACAACCATGTTTCAAGTTGAGTGTGCTCTTAAGAACCTCTTAATTTTCTATTTATTTCATGTATGGACTCTCCTCAAACTTAATGCATTCTAAGAAAAATTTCATTGAAGAAAGATTCAAGCTTGAAGTAATAAAAGATAAGTTTATCTTGATTTCATTATTTCATTATTCTACCTTAGTGGTTTCATTCATTTTAATTTGTCTTAATTTTTCATTAATTTTAATGTTATCTTAATTACATTTTAATATTATTATTAAGTAAGAAGAATGATGAGCAACGAGGTACCCCTATGCCCAACTATACAAATCACAAGCATTCACTCATGATTCGGTCGAATTCTGTAAACCTTAAGTTCTTAAGTACACTAGTTTTAAGACGTGAAATCTAATTGGGATGATCATTGTCTTTTTAGTTCTACTCATGAGGTACAAATATATGGTTAAGTGTAATTGAGGTATATGATTTTTATCATTTTATGTTTTATAAGTTTAATCACCTAGAACAATAATGAAAGATAGAGAATTTAATATATAATTAATTCTATTGCCTAGCTAGCCTAACGAAAGTACCCGTTCCCACTCTCCGAACACATCCTAAACACATATAGCATTGCTAGGTTACCAAACATTAAGCGTTTCTAGGTTACCAAGTGCTACATGCATGCTCGAAGTGGTCATGCTTGTGTTTCTTATCAATTGGAAATTAATTGCTTAACTAAAATGAATTAAGGTAAAGTGCATGGATATTAAATGCATTAAAAGAAACACTAATCTATTCTCAATGCTGCAAGGATTATCAAAAGGGATCATCTTTATTTCTATCACACCGCTGTGCTCAGGTACATCAGTGCTTGAACAAAGATTCATACACACTTAGACTTCTATTGCACACACTTAGAAATATTCTAAATTTGGAATGGATAAATTACAAGAACTTCATTACTCCATGACAAAAACTATATTGAAATTGTGTGCCCAAATGCTATATTTATAGGCGAACATATACCTTGCAATATTGGATATTCAACATCGCATCTTAGGCTCTGATATCAAGTATTCGATATTGAGGCTCTGATATTGGAGCATATCAAAACACGATTCATCAAAGAAGATAGAAGTTTAAGTTTGAAGATTGTGTTCATTAGTATGTCTTACCATTGTTCTTTATGGTTATAGGTTTCAAAATCATTCCAACTTCAAGAAGGGAGAATTAATTTAAAGAAAAAAGAGCAAGTTTTGCTAAAAATATCTCAATCTTTTCTAGCATTAAATCCTCTTTTTTTAGCTCATGATTATTGGTAGTAGATTTAACAAAGCATTCTTAGGATTTGCGCATCACTAGGCGTGTTTCTATGGAATGAAAACCTAACCATAATTTCTAGTTAAAATAGAGCATTCATCATAACCTCATCATGAGTTGTGGTATTCTTCAAGAAGAAATTATCACTACTTTAATTGATCATGACCTAACCTTGAGTTGTGGTATTACAACATGACCTTACAATGACTCGTGGTCTTATCAAAATAAAGTCAAAGGCTAGAGGCATCAATTTAAAAACTATGAGGGAAATCTTGAGCTAATCATGACATGTCGATAGGCCACTATGATTACTCCATGAATTATGGTACCTTCATCACAATCAAGGCATAACCTATGGTCTCTACTCCTAGATTCAGGATAGACCATGATCCATGATCTTCCTTCAAGAGTCAACTAGGATTGTGATATGTAGAATCATGAGTGAGCCACAAGTCATAGTTCTAGTCATGGTTAACTTTTTAACCATATTTTGAGGTAAAATCAATAGATTCCACAAGGCAAAAGAAATCTTATTTTCGTTTCAATTTCTAACAGTGTAGAGCCCCTCTCTGTTGCAATTGTAGCATGGTTTTTAAAGATAAATATTATTATAATTCCCTTATTTACCAAATCTTTTAAAAATATTTCTTTTATACAAGGTACATTACCTCCTATAGTTCCAAATAAGAATCTTCATGATTGAAATGTATATTTTTTATAGATCTTCTTTAAGGTCCCTTGAACGCCTAAGTCTAAATCCTACTTTATCTTCTTGTTTCAAGCTTTCTATAGGCTTGGCCTTCCGATCTTCTTATCTTATTGGTAGAATTTTTAAAGTAATCACTCTTCTCTTTAAGCATTTGATAATAAGCTCTAATGGTGATGAAGAAGTTAAATAGATTCTAAGAGGAGTAACTCATTTATCTAGCAAGAGATGAGTTATCCATTGAATTTCTATGATTGTTCTCCTTTTTGTATGCTCATTGCTACCTATGTATCTTCTATAACTACTATTGGATCTTTATGTTCTTAGATAACTTCTTTAGCATCCTCCCCTATAGTTGTATAATCATTACATTTATCTTTAGTGAAATCCCTAAGAAACATAATGACACAAAATTTTCATTCATAAGCTTTCTTAAGGATGGTTAGGAAAGTTTTCCCTTTAATTCTTTAAAATCTCATTATATGTTTTCATGTTCCATTACTACATGAGAACTTTCTATGAATGATCCTTTTAGCTAACAATTTTATATTTGGTTAGCATAAGCTTTTTTGCTTAAGCTTCCCTTCTTAGATTCATCTTGCAATTCGTCTCTTGATGGTTAAGATTTTTATAGAAGTCATAGCCTTTTTACGAGGCCTATGAAGCTATATTTTTGGTGGAAGCATTCTGGGTGAGAACATTTTCATATTTCATAGTTAGGATTTCCTTTCCAAAGGGTATTTCCATTCTAAACTTATGTAATAATTCTAATTTTAAGAGACCTTCAAACATAGAAACAAGCAAACCTCATCCTTTCTTGTACTGCTATGAACTTATCAAAAGTGATAAATTCACCAATCCTACAAGGGTTCAAAGGAAACAATCCATATAAAGTTCCCAAAGGAGCCCAGAAATCCTAACTTAGACCAAGACTTTATCAAATAATGCTAATTTTTTTGGATGCTTAAAACCTTGTGGATGAGGGCTACATGAGCACTAGAAAACTAAGTGTCTTCTCGATCTTATAATGATTTAAAGATAAAAATCAAGATATCAACTAGGAGAGCCCTTATCTTGACCTTTACAACCTCCCATGAAGTCACAATATATTGCTTAATCTAATTAATCCTAGGATGAGCACTAGCAAGGATAAATTTTTTAACTAAGCTTCATTGAAGCACTTACAATTTCTTAGGCTACAAACTGGTATTCATCTAGAGGCACATTTTTTTGGACTCTAAGCAAAAAGTGTTGATATCTACATCGCTCAATCTTCAAGTAGTTAAATAAATGACTCCTCCCATGAATTCATCGACAGTCAAACCATTGGTTTCTTTCACATACCCATCAATAGTCATACCATTAGCTCTTCTGGTAATCCAACCAACAATTATTTCTATCTTTACTTCAGTAATCAAACCTCCCTAAATCCCTTCCTTCAAAGAAAGATTTGTGCATGTAATAAAATCTTTACACAGCCCAACAAATATCACCTTCTCTTCCTCTAAGCCTATTGCCACCATAACACCACCCACCATTTTGCTAGCCTTTGTCTCACCATCCTAGTTTGACTTTAGCACTATGCCATCCTTCATCATGTTGTTCTAGTTCCTCTTGTTCATCATACTTCATTTTAGCATAAAGCTCTCACCTTTATTTCAATAGTTCTTGAGCAACTTCATTTTTATATTTAAGATAAGTTATCATTCTCAAGGCTTGATTCTGTTGGATATGTCTAACTTAGGAAAAGAGGGTTTGAAATTTTATTTGGATGAATAGGAGAAGGGAATAGAAAGGATGATGAAGGAGGATTTATTAGAATAAAAACTAAGTCATATGTAAGACCATCACACATAGACTTAATGCCCATCCCACTAAAAGGAGTCCTAAGACAGATGTTAGATAAGTAAAAGCCTAACCTATTTTCAAGTGGTTTGCACCTAGGCTTAAACCTAATCCTTACCACTAGAGAAATAAGTACCTTACCATCATTCTAAATAGTGTCCCCTTAAAATCATATGCACCTAAGAACATATAGTTAGCAAACACATTAGTAGAATTAGATGAACAATCTACAACAAAAAAAAACATTCTATACAATAAAATGTTTTCTTTTTTTTGTTGGGGTAGGAGTGTCACAACCCAAAAGAATTTGATTAAAGGAAGGATGCATGTTGGATCCTAAAAAAATATTAATAATAACTAAGAAAAAAATTAGAGTACATAACATGCTTAATCACTAAGTACAAAGCACCAAGAATAATATGAAAAGAAATAACTTTCTAATTTTAGGAATAACTACTCATGTAAATAGTCTATAACAGATGATTTGAAAACCCATAGAGAAAATTAATTGTTAGTAGGTGATGAGTGACAAAGTAATCCTAAACCAGCCATATCAATCACAAGCATTCATGCTCGATTTGGTTGAATTTTTTGGACTATCTAGGTCTAGTTGGATGTCTTAAATAGTTGAGTGATAGATCATTGATTGTTGTCTTCCCAATCACATTTATGAGGCCTCAAGTTGTATAGTTAAGTGTGATTAAGGTACATGATTGGATTGTATTATTCATCAAATACAAAAATATTAAATATTAAACTAATTAAGCTAGTGTGAGAAATTAACTAAATCTAGCCTAAGCATAAAGTATCTATTTTTGACTTTCCATACACATTTTGAACATATGCCAACATTGTTAGATTACAAAGTGTTTCATCATTGGGCATACTAAGTGATCCACCATTAAGATTATTAAGTGTTAGTACATTTATGCTTAAAGTGGATCGTACTCATGCAAATTACTTATACAAAGTGAATGAAAATAATTAACTACATATGATAAACATGTTTTTGATGTCTGCCATGATGTCACGTATGTGACATTGGGGTCTAGCTACGATGTCGCATACACGACGTTGAGGTATATACTCCAAGTCTATAAATATCATGCCTAGGTTCTAGTTTACACATTAGTTTTATCATTTTCTAGTCAAAGTAGCAGAGCTTTTTCCGTTTCTTCCTTTCAGAGTTAGAATATTTTCTAAGTGCTTGTAGAAGGAGTCTAAGTATGTATGGTTATTTGTTTGAGCATTGATGTACTTGAGTATAGCAGTGTGATGGGAATAAAACGAACTCTTTTGACAATCCTTGCAGCACTGAGAATAGATTAATATTTTCTTTAATGCATTTTACTTTCTTTCTCTTTACTTTAATCCGTTTGAATTAAGCAATTTATTTCCAATAGTTAATGAACATAATCATGACCACTTCAAGCATTCATACAATACTTGATAACTAACAATGCTTAATGTTTGGTAGCCTAATAGTGCTATATGTATTTAGGAAAGTGGAACAATTACTCGTGTTAGGCTACTAGGCAGTAGATGAATTAGATCTTCAATTACTTTACCTTTCATTCTTGTTGTAGGCAATCAAACTTATAAAATAAAAATGAGAAAAATCATATATCTCAATTACACTTAAACCATACCCTTGAGCCTCACAAGTGTAGTTGGGAAGACAATGAACATTCTCAATGCCCATTTCACTTCTTAGAAGAGCTAGTGCATTAGATAACTATAGGTCCATGGAATTCAACCAGATTGTGCATAATGCCTTAGTGATTCATATGGTTGGGTGTAGGGGTACCTAGCCACCACTCATCATTAGCACTGTTTCCGGGGACCTTTTGGTTATTTCATGCACTATCTAGGAGCCAATGAAAGTATCTAAATAATTGTAATGAACCTTGGAGTCATATCTTATTTTACCATTGCTACAACAAATTGTTAGAATTACACTATGATTTTTATTTCACTAACTAAGAATGTCTTCTTCTCACAAGAGTGCTTCTCCATCCAAGACTGATAAAGCTTATTAGCTAGTGCCTCAACAAAATCGAATTGTATATACTCATCTTGATGATTATGTACCAAACTTCACCTTCATCCTACAATAGGATGAATAGCTACATTGGCATGACATGGAGGGCAACATTGTGTTGCTGCCAGATCGAGCTATTCCTACAATGCTCTACCAAATGCTTACATGATGTGGTTTCAAAGATTGCCATGGAGAGTATATTGTGGAAGATACTAATGCTAGGGATTATCATCCCACTGAAGCACAATATCTATGGGATCAACAGCTAGAATAGCACTATGAATTTACAAAGGGAAAAGGACTTAATGATTCTCCATTCCTATTGTACCAACAAGCTAGTGGGGAACCCTTCTTTGGGGGTTTTCCATTCAATGAAACTCTTCTCTTTGACTTTAGTGATGGAGGTTAAAACTAGAACTTGCACTCCATAGTTGACACTCCTAATTCTAGTAGCAAGGGATCCAATGATAAAGAAGGATCTGGAGGGGCAAGTCAAGGTAGGGATGTAGACAAGAAGAAAAATCATGATTATGGTCACAATCATCGAAGAGGTTAAAGTAGGCACCATGATGGTGTTGGTTCTTCTTCCTCTTCCCCTTCATCATCTTCTTCTTCTTTTGGCTCTGACCATGATAGTATAAGGTGAGATTGTGATGGAGGTGACCGACATGAACAAAATAATTGACAAGACCAAAATGATCAAAATGATTAAAGGGACCATCGAGAAAGGCAAGATCAAGGACGTAGACGTTCAAGAGAGGCACATCACCATGAATGAAGGGGTAGTAGAAGGCATTGTAGGCCCCATGATCAAGGCCTTGATGAGCCTCTACTTGCTACCTGAAGTATGCTTAACATCACAAAGGTAGCAAGAATTCCAACAAGGCATGTGAAAGATAGCTGGATCAAATGGTTGAACATGAACAATATTCCTCAATTTGAAGGAGGATATAACTTTAATCCATAGAATCATCTTCAAGATTTCCAAGATGCATGTGCCTTGTAGAACATAGAGAACAAGTGGAAAAAACTAAAGTTGTTCCCTAGGACACTCATTAAAGAAGCAAAAAATTAGTACCGATCCTTAGAACTGAAATCTATCAGGCGATGAAGTAGCATGCTTGAATTGTTCAATGTTAAATATCAAATGTACTTCAAAGTTTCCAACTTAAGAAATAAAATTCAAGGATGGAAATAAGGAAGGTACAAACCATTGGATGCTACCATTGGCCGATACTATGCCTTAATGCACAAATGTCTAGGCCATGGTTATTCTCAACTGGATCAACTTTGCCACATAGTATATGGGCTTCGGTTAGAAATGAGGGGAACCCTTGGTGTCTATGCCCAGGGGTGACTATCAAAACTAAGTGCCTATTATATATAAATATTAATAGAGTAGGTCATCAAAGAGGAGGGCAAACTAAGAAAAAGAGAAAGTGCAAAAAGTACAACCACAATCCTTTCATTCGCAAGAGGGAGGTTCAATTCTACAATAGTAAGGTCTGTATTTGATGAGTGAGTGAATAAGAAAACCTTTTCACTTCACAAATTTCAATCTAAACTTATAGCCAAGGTTGATTAGTTATGGGACTCAATGGATAATAGATTCCAAGCTATTTTCAAAATTTCTAAAGAGTCCAAAGAACAAGGTAGTGACCACGAGTGTAGGAGGTGTAGGGAAGCTAAACGTGCATATCACAAAGGTAAGGGCAAGATTGTTGCAATCAAAGAAGTTACAGACAATGAATCAGATAATGATCATGGGTGTGATATCTATTAGTATGAACATCCTAAGGGATGTTGCTCCATTGTGTCACATCTATAGGAGTCTAGGATGTATGCCTTACACAAAGGCAAACATCTAGAAGGTACCTTGTTCTCAAGGTAATCTTAGGCAGTTCCACCAGCAACAACCGTATTACCCAAGTGAAGCTCCACTGCAACCTTATGAATAGTATCAACAATGGAAACAACCAAAATCATGGGCTTTGGCACCGCCAAGGTAACAATACCCTTTTTGGTAGCCTGATCCATATGGTTATTATGTTCAACAACCAATGTCTCCACGTGACTCCTCTAGTCACATCTCTAATTTTCAGCCTTACTACCACCCTTTGAATTATTATCAAGCTCATTTGCCACATAAAATAAGGGATACCACCTCTTAGCCTTATCCTCCTCTTATCCTTGCACATGCTCCTCCTTCACCCACATAGCTATTGCCTACTCCACCTATGTAGGATGAACTGCCAACTCAACCATAATAATGCAATGCTATGATGGCTATTAATTTGAAATCAAATCATCAATTGGAGGGGTTGAATGCCTGAACAAAGAAATGAGCTTTCTTTCGATCCCATAGTCCACCTAAGCCCTCTCATACACCCACGGTTGATAACCCTACTCCTACCTCTCCCTCCTTTGTATCAAATTCCTTTGGGTTCCCTTCAAACCAAACTCTGCCCAGGATCCATACTGTAATGCTCACTCATATTGTGTTTGATTTGATCTATGTAGAAAATCTTCCCAAGAAGTTAGCTAATCCTGGAAGTCCTGTAATTTATTTGCAGATTGCTGGGAGTGAACCATGCAAGTCTCTTCTCGATTTAGGTTCTAGTGTTAATTTAATTTTTCATGAGATGTAAATTACTTGGAACCTGCCTCCTCTCAAGAAGAGAAACATAAGATTAGAATTAGTAAACTAGTCCATCACTATTCCATTGGGACCATTGTCTATGGGTGGTCTTATCCTGTTGACTTCCTGGTAATCAAAGTGGAGAACTGCAGGGAGGATTTTCCAATCATCATGGGAATAGCATGGCTAAGCATCGTCAATGTAAGAATGGGCACTAGAGATCTTTCCCTGGAGATATCTAAAAAAACACATTTGGAAGGATCAAGAAGAAGAGAGTTCCATGCATCGTGTACAATGATACTGGGTGCAATTGTGTGTAGAAACTTTGGGTCATTAAGCAAGCATCGATCTCTACATGTAAGTAGCATGCACAAGAAGCAAAAATTCAAAGGTGTTTGTATATAGTAGCCACAAAATAAGAGGGTACCTAGTGGTTGACTGTTGATTTTGAAAGCAACACACTTTGCATGGAACCAACTAAGAGCCTTACATGTGCATATGTCACAAGCATGGATGAACTCAAGTAAGTTCATCACCAACTCTTTGATGACACAAATGATGATACTCACTAGGGAGAGTTGAAAATTCTTGAACAATTTAAACAAGAGCCCCTTAAGCTGAAAATGTTATCGACTGGAATGAAATATGTATTTTTGAAGAATAGGAAGCTAGTTATAATCAATGCAAAACTTGCTCTAGAATAGAAAAAGATGCTATTGAAAGTAGTTAAAAGATGATTAGCAGCTTTTGCTTGGTCATATCCTAAACTCACAGAGATTGATCCAAGGATATGCTAGCATCACATCTACACCAATGTAGCCATGAAGCCAAAATGATAGCCACAGGTGATTAAATCCTAAATTGAAGCAGATCGACAAGGAGGAAATCGAGTAACTCCTCAAGGTGGGGTTCATATATCCCATTGTGAATAGCGAGTAGGTTAGCCCACTTTTGATTATTCCAAAGAAATGTGACAAGTGGTGGGTCTACATCAATTTTAGGCTGTTGAATATGGCAACATTCAAGGACCATTTTCTATTGCCATTTGTTGACTAGTTGCTAAACACAATATCTGGGCATTACTACTATAGCTTTCTAGATGGTTATAGTGGCTATAACCAAATTCAAATTACACTAGAAGAATAGGCAAATACAACATTCACAAGTCTCTGGGGGAATTTTGCATATTGCAAGATTCCATTTGGTCTATGCAATGCTCCTACCACATTCCAACACCTGGTCTTGAGCATTTTTCAACAACAGATCAGTAGTGGTGTGGAATTATTCATGGATGACTTCTCCACCTATGGAGCTACATTTGAGTAAGCCCTATACCACCTTAAGTGCTAAAATGATGTGTTGAAACTAACTTGTGGCTCAATTGGTAGAAAAGTCATCTCATGGTCTAGGAGGGCATTGTACTTGGGCACAGAATATTGCAAGAAAGAATTAAGGTGGACCTAAAGAAAATAAAGGTCATCCAAGGAATAACCTACTAGCTAAGAATAGTTAAAGATGTTTGGTCATTCCTTGGACATATTGGCTACTATTGGTGATTCATAGAGAATTTCTCTAAGATCACAAAACCATTGGTGGAGGTAACAAAGAAATATGCTCCCTTTGTTTAGACCATAGAATGTAAAAAAAGCATTCTAGCAACTAAAAGAGAATCTTGTAGAAACTTCAATTCTACAAGCATCTAACTTGTCCAGGCCATTTCATTTCATGATAGTTGCATTAAATTATTCGTTGGAAGTGGTGCTAGTGTAGTTAGATGATAAGAAATGTCCATAATACATCCACTACGCTAGCCAAAGCATTGTGCATGCACAACTCAACTACACCACCATAGAGAAAGAATTGATGGCGGTGGTGTTTTCTCTAAAGAAGTTTAGGCATTATGTGCTTGGATACAATGCGTTCGTGTACATAGACCATAGTGCTATCTGCTTCCTAATGAACAAGTTAACGTTGAGCCCTTGTGTCATACAATGGTTGGTGATCTTGTAGGAATTTGATCTTACAATGGTATATCAAAAGGGCACTGAGAATGTGGTTGCTGATCACTTGTCTCAGTTGCGATGGGATGACAAAGAGGAAGAAATCTCACTATCTAACATGTTTCCTAATGAATTCCTCTTTGTTGGGGCTATAACTAAAGAAATGTCCTATGAGAAAAAATGGTATGATGACATTCTCACCTATCTTCTCACTTAGGAGATGCCATAAGGGTTGGACCACTAGAAGAAATAGTAGTTTCTTCACCAAGTAAAGTACTTCATGAAGATCAATGGACATTTGTACAAGGTGTGCACTGATGGCTTGGTTCGTTGGTGTGTCCCTAATGCTGATCAACTACATGTTCTCCAAGATGCTCATGAAGGTCCTTGTGGAGGGCACTATGCTAGGAGATGCATGGCCATTAAAATCCTAATGGCAAGGTACTAATAGCCAACACTCTTTATGGATGCTTACCATTACATTCACTCTTGTGAATGATGCCAACGAGATGGTGGAATGATTGCTCAAATGGAGGAGCCTCAACAATGGATTCAACCATTAGAAACCTTTGACATTTGGGGCATTGATTTTAGGGGTCCCATCATGCCCATGTCAAATGAAAAGGCATATACAATAGTCACTGTTGACTATTGTATGAAGTGGGTAGAAGCAGCAACCATCCTTGACTATACACCTTCTACTACTACTCAGTTTGTACAACAAAATGTTGTAAATAGGTTTGGTATGCCATGTGCATTAATTTCTAACAATGGAACTTTCTTTATAGGTACTACTTTTTAGAAGCTTATGCAATGCTTGGGGGTTGAACCCAAACTCACAACACCTTACCATCCCCAAGCTAATGGTCAAGCTGAGGTTACCAATAGGGAAATCATAAGGATACTAACAAGAACTATTAGCAAGTATAGGAAGGACTAGATCACAAAACTCAATGATTCCCTTTTGGCCTACCACTCAACATGGAAACTTCCTATAGGCTACTCTCCCTATGAGCTTCTGTATAAGAAATTACCAACACTTCCTATTCAATCCAAACTCTGTACACTTTCAACAACTTGTGACCTTGACCTTGACTTGATTCTAGCCCAAAAATAATGACTGATGAATCTCAACCTGCTAGAAAAAAATCACTTAGTAGCCCTATCATCTAATGAGTTGCACAAGGCCTATAACAAAAGGGGTCATGACCTAAAAATTAGAAAAGTCAAACTTCAACTAGGAGATAAGGTTCTCTACACATGTACTTCAATGAACTAAGTTCCAAACATTGTAGGAAGGACCTTACATCATTTATGAGACTTTTCCTTCTAGGGGCATCATAATCTATAAACCTGAGAGCCTAAATAAGAAATAGTTGGTCAACATACAACAAGTGAAACCTTTCCATGAGCATAAGCTAACTAACACAACAACAACCTCATCAGACTGACAACCATACTCCATATTTCAAATCTCCTCCTTTCAACTTAGTTGTGGGGGAGATGGCCAACCATGTTAACCATAAAAGTGGCTCCTCAGTTTTTCAAATTTTTTGTTTTACACATTTTTTCTACGCATTCTTTATTTTACCTTTTTTTCTTGTTATTAATCTTTTTTAATTCTTATTTTACACCATCGTTAGTATGTTTGCTATTTCTTGAATATTTTACACTTTCTTTTATATTTTATTTTATTTTATTTGGTGTGGTTTTCTAACCTTTTTTAATAAGTGCCAGGTACATTGGTAATGCGCTACTTGATGGTGGTATGTACCATTTTTGTTATTTGATTGTTGGTGTCTATTTTTTGGATTTGAATTTTAGTACAGATAATTAGGGTATTATTTCTTTTTCATGCAATAGGTAGTGAGTCCAAACTCTATGATTTTCCTTATTTTGGAAACATGAAGTGCCTTTTTCATTAATAAAACTTTAATAAATTTGTAACTTTGGTAGTTTTCAGAATTGGGAAGGATTCACAAGTTTGAACAGGGTGTGGCTTCAAGGGGATTTGGTATTCTTTGTGCTTTTCTGTTTTCCTGCATGCATGTGTGTTTTCATGGACTTATTATTGTTATGTGTCATCCAATAAAAGGAAGTTGAATAAGTCCTTGCATGATGTGGTTCTCGTCAGAAAAAAAATGATGAGGATTCAAAGCATACCCCTTGGACAAAATAAATGCATACATCCTGGCATGGTGTGGTTCTCATCAAAAAAGAAAAAAAATGATGAGGATTCAAAGCATACCCCTTGGACAAAATAAATGCATGTGTCTTTACATGGTGTGATTCCCATTTCATAAAAAAAACAATGGGAATTCAAAGCACACACTTAGACAAAATAAATGGGCTATAAGTATTGGTTATGTGAATAGTCCCCTCTAACTAAGGCCTTTCTTCACTTCCTACCTCTTCTCTAATAAGGAATGGTGGTTGTTTTGTGAAAGCACTCTTGTGTCTTAGGGGATGGATTGATCTTAGAATGAAAATGGGAAGTCACTTAACATGGTTGGTTTGGTTTGGACTAAGGATAGATCTTATCAAGTCATTTAACCAAAAAATTCACAAGGGACTTCATGTGACCATAATTAGGAACTCCATTTCACTCTCTCTCTCTCATCCATCTATGTGTTCCATGTTTCATCTCACTACCAGTTTCATGTTTTGGTTCAATGTCCTAGTTTGATGTGTCGAAATTCTTAGTTGGTTACTTTTAGGTTTTTGTACTTAACCTTTTGTAACCATTAATCATCCATGGAGCCCATGGACTCTTTGGTTTGAAGTTATGCAATGGCATAAGAGGCTTGTGCTTGCTTTGGGGAGGACCTACTTGCATATTTTTTGGTTGGATTAGTTAAGTTCTTTATCCTTAGACACTTTTTACAATCAAATTCTTTTTTTTTACCCCATCAATGACATCCAATTGTGCACATCTTCATAATACTTTTTAGTGAATTTTGTTTTTATTGTTGTGAATTATTATACCCTCTTCAACTATGTCCTTATGTTGAACTTTTTTAGAATTCATGGACCGCTTATCTTATCTATCCTATTTGTCAACCTTCCCACTAACACTACTAAAGGAACCAGTCTACCACAATCACAACTTAGTTGAGTATAACCATCGATGAGACAAGACATTTAACTGCTATGTATTACACATTGCATACTAATTTTTGATTCTGTTGTGATTGCAGTGGAAAGCATGGACTGAAAGCGAATCTATCTTCACCAAGGAAGATGTAGTAGTGCCACATAATGAGAACCATTCCTAATCATTAGATCTTCTCTCTCTCTCTCATTCTTCTACTGCTAAGAGGTGTTGGATGTTAGTGATATTGAGGATGTTCACTTCTCTTATCATGAACACCCAATTTGGTAAAAAGGATTGTAATTCTGTATACTTGGGCACTCAGAGTCGGTTGTTTCATTTGATTCAATCTGTATGTCAGTCAATAATCCCATACCTACCCAATATATTGTGTTGTAAAGAACTTGTTCCTCCTCTTCTTCATCCAATGACAAGTTTTCATTTAATCATGGGGGCATGATGAACATGTTTTTGATGTCTGCCATGACATCACGTACACAACGTCAGGGTATATGCTCTAAGTCTATAAATGTCATGCCTAGGCTCTAGTTTACACATTAGTTTTTGGTTATTTTTTAGTCAAAGTAGCAGAGCTTTTGTCGTTTCTTCCTTTCAGAGTTAGAATATTTTTTGAGTGCCCACAAAAGGAGTCTAAGTGTGTATGATTCTTTGTTCAAGCACTGATGTACCTGAGTGTAGTAGTGTGATAGGAATAAAATGAACTCTTTTGACAATCCTTGTAGCACTAAGAATAGATTAATATTTTATTTTATGCATTTTACTTTCTTGCTCTTTACTTTAATGCATTTTAATTAAGCAATTTATTTCCAATAATTAATGAACACAAGCATGACCACTTCGAGCAGTCATACAGTAATCAATAACCCAACAAAGATAAATGTTTAATAGCCCAGTAGTGCTATATGTGTTCAAGAATGTGGGAAAATTACTTGTGTTAGGCTAGCTAGGTAGTAGATGAATTAGATCTTCAATTACTTTACCTTTCATTCTTGTTTTATGTGATCAAACTTATAAAATACAAATGAAAAAAAATCATATACCTCAATTACACTTAAACCATACTATTGAGCCTCACAAGTGTAGTTGGGAAGACAATGAATGTTCTCAATGCCCATTTCACTTCCTAGAAGAGCTAGTGCATTGGATAATTATAGGTCCATGTAATTCAACTGGATCACGCATAATGCCTTAATGATTCATATGGTTGGGCATAGGGGTACCTAGTTGCTCCTCAACATACATCAAAAATAAAGAAATTCTTAAAGTAAATTCCAATAAAAAATTAAATGCTAAGCCAAGTGTTGCAATGGATAGAACAAATCTTGATTTTATTGAAATCATGCAAATGTATCTAGGTACATCAAGCACTTAAATAAACCTTCATACAATTTATTCAATTCATGCTACGAGTGCTCAACAAGGAAAATTGTAACTTCTAAAAAATTAAAATGATATAGTTTTGCTAAAAAAATGATCAAATTTTGCCATAAATGTGATGGGTATGTGCTTTTATATAAGTATTTATGAGCTTTGCATCAATGCTTATGCATTGATGAAGCTAGGACTATGTCAACGTTGATTCATCGACAAGACTCTAAAACATTAACTTTTATTAGTAGAGAGGATGGTCCTAGTATTAACAATGTTTGATGAGTTGCGTTTTGGGCGATCACAATATCGCGTACACGATATCACAGCCCACTGCAATGTCTATAAATAAGAGGTAGCTCTTCCTTGTTTCATCATTAGATTAGACCGTTGTGAAGCTCTAGTAGTTTTTCCTCTCTAGAGATAGAATAATTTCCTAGTGTTTGCCCGTAGTATGGTGATTGTAATTGTACGGCAAACTTATTCGAGTGTGACGTACTTGGACATGCACATGACCGAAAATAAAGATCGAGATTACTTCATCATTGCAGCATTCACTTAGTTTAATCATTTATTTACTTAATTTTTATTTATTTCTTTCTTAGTTAATCTCTCTCACCCTTACCTCCTAGTAACGTGGAATGAGTACAACTTAATCACGAGCATTTAAGTGTGACTACTTGGTACCCCAGTAGCGTACCTAGGCCATGTGCTTGGTAATCCCAGTGGTAGTTGTGCACAAGGTCCAAGATGTGTACGGATGATTAAGGAACAGATGCTCATCGCACTTAGGCTATTTTAGACTCTATTGCCCTTTCCCTCTTAGCTTAGTTAGCATTACTTTCCATTGCCTTCAGGAGTATCATTAGATTAGGAACACATCATACACCTCACTCTAAACTAAACCATATGTGACAAAGATAATACTAGTCCAGGTGGGAAGACTGCGAACTGCGACCTATAGATAACTGTTTGGGTGCCACAACTACTCCATCTGCGGAGTTCGACCAGATCGTGCGTGAAAACACTCGTATTCATATGGTTGAGTGTAGGGGTATCTCGCCACTCATCAATGTTCATATCATTTTTAACATTTATACTTGAAATTAAAATAACAAAAGGAGTTAATGTAGCACCAAAAAGCTTTGGAAAAATACCAACTTTTGTAAGAGAGGAAAATACAAAAGTAAATTTTGATAAATAATGATCACAATAATTAACATTATGTCAAGTCTCTTTAGCATCTTCTAAATGTTGCTTTTTCAAAAAATATTTCATCTTTGGATAGATAGTAATCTTCCTTACATAAGAAATTTTTTTTCTTATATACTATCTATCCAAATTGATCAATACTTATAGTAAACGTAATATTATTTATATAATCTTTTCTGGTCTAGAGTTTTTTTTATTATCATTTGATCATTCTTATCATAAATATTATCTTAATTATTTGTTTGTTCAGCTTTAAATTATATTTCTATCTTTAGTTTCAATATGTTTTCTTTTCCTTGACATTCTTTTCTTAAGCAAAAAAGGATAAACAATGAATAAATTTCCTTCATGATGATAAAAATTATAACAATTAGGAATATTATAATATGCAATTAGTTAAATGTAACTCTTTTTACCTACTTACAATACTAATTCCTTTTTACGGTTAAGAAGATTGATTTTAATAAAAAATATATGTATCAAATGGTGTAGAAATAGATTCCATATGCTTAACGGGATTAAGAAAAAAAAATTTCTTTCCAACTCTCTAAAAAATCAATAGAAGAGTAAATGGCTTAACAAAACATGGAGCTTCAGAATATTTTTCAAATTGAACATCAAAATTAGAAGTCTACTTATGAATGATTAACACTACATGCTTATGTATAAAAGATCCTATACAAAATGCATGTTGCATCATTGAAGCATTATCTAGCTTAACAAGTAGAAAATACAAGAATAATGCCTAGTCCAAATGACTTGGATGTCATGCTTATTAGATGGTAATTCATACATTGTCTTAATTCATAAAATGTTGTATTAAGTCAAGTCAGTTATTTTCTAAGTATAGTGAGTCAATTTGTAACTCTTGGTGTTAATTCATAATACATAGAAGTAATTTTTGAGTCTCTATATTATGAAATAAAGTAGTCAATAAATATGTGTTATGAAATAAAATAATTCGTAAGACTAATTAAGCACTCAAAAATTTGTAACAAAATATTACTATACGGTATTATGTATATGAGTCGCAAGTGTTTGTTAGGTTAAAAGTCTAGCAAGTACCAAGTTTGGATGGGTGAAGAGGAAGTGAGTGTAAAGAACATAAGAAGAAAAAAAAGAGTAAGAATTGTTCAAAAATAAGGAATAAAGTGTTACAATCAAAGGTTCCAAATTAAGTTATTTAGAAGAATTATTCTAAAAAGAATTACAAGATTATAAAGTTCTTACAAAGTTCCCAATGGAATGAAAGTATTGCAGATGATACCAATGCTATGTACAACATGACATTACAAGAAGAAGAGAAGAATCTCTTAAGATCATTAATTAATAAGATTTTAGTTACAGATACATAGAAGCTTACGATGAAGAATTAAAAGACTTGGGC
Organism: Gnetum montanum; assembly: GCA_015680685.1. Taxonomy (NCBI): domain Eukaryota; kingdom Viridiplantae; phylum Streptophyta; class Gnetopsida; order Gnetales; family Gnetaceae; genus Gnetum; species Gnetum montanum. The sequence continues at coordinate 259,412 of MNCI01008581.1, forward strand.
ACAAAGAATGAGAATCACCTTATGAGCTAGTAGACTATGATATGTTGTTTTAAATTCTAATTTTGAACTTGACAGTGATTAGAAAACAAAGAAAAATGATATCACCTTCAGTATTAGATGAAGTATTTAATCTAATGTATGGTATAGATATAGCTGTAAACATTTAAAAATATTTGTATAAAATATTTGGGTGTTTAGATCAAGCAAGAAAGGATAATCTCTTCCTAAAGTTACAAATGATGAAAATGAATGCAGATTATAACTTAATAGACTTTATCAAAGGCATGAAGGTAGTTATATTAGAATGAGACAAAGAGGTGATTGATAAAGAAAGAGTAAGTTGTCTTTTGAGAGTACTCCTTGATAAGTATAAAGGAAGAAAGACCAAACTTTATAACATTAATAGCACAAATGTAGGTGCAAGAAACTAAGATGAAATTGGAAAAAAAATTAGAAAATATGGAACAAGTTACCTATACTATAAAAAGGCTTGGAGGACATTGGATACAAAATTAGTTTTACAATGGTAAACAAGGGTAAAGAGTTAATAATCCTTCAAACCAACCTAATATTTGCCACATATAGAAAAGAAAATAACATGAACTTAAGAATTATTGATTCAATCTTAAGAATCTAAGATCCTTTGTAGTTCAAAGAAGGATTATTAGAGAAAATTGGAATAGAAACCATAATGATAATAAAAATAGCTATATTAAGAACGAAGCAAACCTACTCAAAGATGAAGTGGTCTCAATATCAAGGATGTTACAAAAAAAGATAAAGTTACTAAGGTGGAACATAACACTTGATACATTAATTCTAGTCCAAACATGTATGAAAAAATCATAATTTATTCAAGAACCTATGTAGTATAGATGCTAGTAAAGCAATGATAACTATAGTAGCTATTTGTAAGTATAGAGACATTAGAAATATCAATATGAAGATTGCGTAGCAACTAGTAAAGATTAAGAATGTGCATTATACTCCAACATTAAAGAGACATAATCTATTATTAGTATCAAAATTGGTGAAAGCTAGACACAAGATAATCCTTGAATAAGATCAATGAAAGAATCTCAAGTATATCATATTAAAGGATGAATCACAAAAGAAGATAGTAGAAACCAAGGAAGTAAATGGAGTATTCAAGCTACATCTAGTAATAGAAGTTTCTTATCCAACAACTCATAAACCCCAAGAAGAGAAACATTGCATGCGAGACTTGGTCATATGAAAAGAGAATATATGCAAAAATTGTTACAATCTTCTAATGTGTTCTCTCACTAGAACTTAATTTATGATATGTTTTGCAAATCATGTGCCATTGGTAAGTAGACTAGAATGAATTTGTAACTTATATTGAAATAGGTTCTTATGGTATTGTGATGTCACTAGGTGAAGCCAAGTACTTCATAACTTATATTGATGACTTAACATACAAAGTGAAGATATACATCATTAAGTCTAAGATTGAAGTTTTTGATACTTTGAAGAAGTCCAAATCATTAGGGAAAAAATAGATTGGCTTACCTATCATGAAGTTGTGAAGTGATAATGGAATAAAGTATATAAATAAAGAGTTCTAAGAGTATCTTATAAATTATGGGATTATTCATCAAAAGATTGTTCCATATTATCTAGAACAAATTAGTGTAGAATTGAAAAATTGGTGAGATAGTAAAATGTATGTTGGCATAATCAAATTTGGATAATAGTTTTTGGGAAGAAGTAGTACAAACTGTAGTTCACCTCATCAACAAAAGTTCAACACTTTATCTATGTTTTGAATGTCATAATGCTATGTGGAATGGTAAAATACTTAACCTAGAACACTTGTGAATTTTTGGTTGCAGAATAGATTATCATATTTTTTCTTAGACCAAATCAAGCCCAAAAAAGAAAGAGAAGGATATTTCATAGGATATGGCTTGCATATAAAAGGATATTGAATTTGGGATTCTAAATATGAGAAATTACTGCTTATAAGAAATGTGGTATTCAATGAAGAAGAACTATTGGAAGAAAGACTTAACAACGAATCTCCTAAGAATAATACTTATGAAGATGACAATGATAGTTGTACCAGTCATAATTTTGAAGCATGTGTAAGTAAATACTATTATAAAAGCAAACAGGTGAATCAAGATACCATGAATTCCTCCTTGGATACTTTAATTAAAGATAATGATTCTTATGACAATGAGAGTAATGATGTTATAGAGCCTAAAGATTAAGAGAAATGGGAATAGATAATTATGAGTGTTGGAAGCTATGCCAACTTGGATATTAATGAACCTAGACTTACAAGAAATCAATATAATGAGTTACATCATAATGATATTATTACTAACATTACGATACTTGGTAAAGAGATTCCTAAGATAGTTCCTTAAGAATTTACGATAGATTATTAGAAAAAGCTAATGAAATCAAAAATATCAATGGGAATTGGTTCCATGTCTAAAAGAATATAAGTTTATTAAGAATCATTGGGTATTTACAACTAAGTTTAAATAAGATGGCACATTAGGTAAATACAAGATAAGGCTAGTTGTAAAAGGATTTTCTCAAATTAAAGGTATAGATTATGAAGAAACATTTGCTCCTATAGCACAAATGGTGATCTTCAAAATAATGATTTCCTTATCTACTAAGTTGAAATGAAAAATTCATCAAATTGATATTAATTCAACCTCCTTATATAGTGATTTACAAGAAGAAATATTTATGAAACAATTGGAAGGATGCATTAAGAATGATAAGCTAGTGTGCAAGTTATAAAAAGCAATGTATAGTCTCAAATAAGTACCAAGAGTATGGTATTAGAAAATTGATCAAATTTTAATTAATTATGGATTCATAAAGTCTCAAAAGAACAATAATTTATATATATGCAATAAAAAAGAAAAGATACAAATGTTCCTAGCCTTTGATGTAGATGATATATTGGTGGAAACAATGGAAATAAGTATTGAAGAGAAGTTTAAGCATTAATTATCCTTACGATTTGACATTTCAAATCTTAGCCTAACATACTACTATTTGGGAATGGATTTGAAATAGGACAAGGATGAATTGATCTTTTCTTAGATGAAGCATGAAACTGATCTATTGTAGAAATACAACATGATGAAGTATAAAGAACCTTATGTTTGTATGATACTTGGACTCAAAATTAGTATTGAGGGAGAAATCATTAATCTTACACAATATTAACAAATCATTGATGCTTCTATGTATCTTACGAATATAAGACCAAATATCCAATATGTTCTAAATAAATTGGTAATGACAATGCAAAAACGAAATTACCATGCAAGACCAAATATTCAATAAGCTTGAAAAGTAGTATGTAATGGGTTGTGTCTCTTTCTTCTATGGAAGCTGAATACCATGCATTACAAAAAACTGTTCAAGATGTTATATGGATTAAAAAACTTCTTAAAAAATTAGTATTAAAGTTCCCAAGTCCATTATGATCCACTGTGATAATCAAGCAACAAGTAAGGTTGTTCAAAATCTAGTTTACCATGATAAAAGCAAACATATTGAGATCAAAATTTACTTTATATAATAGAAGTACTTGGACAAGTATATTGATGCTCAGTATATTTCCACCAAATCCCAAAAAGTTGATGGATTTACATAGACCCTTGCTAAATGATCATATAATGCCTTTTGAAAGTACATTTCTCTATATTTACTTCCTCACAATATAAAGTGAAAAGAAGAAGCGATATCTGAAAAATGTGAAGGTTATGAAAAGAGTTTGATTTTATGTCTAGATTAGGCATCTTCCAACATCTCTATCATAATTTTTTTCACTTAATATTATTTGTAATAAATTCAAAAAATCAAGACAAAGACAAAGAATGAATTAAGAAGAAGTGTTAGATGGTAATTCATAAAGTGTTGTATTAAGTCAAGTCAATTATCTACAAGTATAATGAATTAATTTGTAACTCTTGTATCAATTAGTAACACATAGAAGTAATTTGTAGGTCTCAATGTTATGAAACAAAATAATTCATAAGACTAAGTAAACATTCTTATAAATTAAAAGCAAAATGTTGTTACATTATGTTGTGTATGTGAGTTGTAACTTTTTGTCAAGTTAAAAGTTTGGCAAGTACTAATTTTGGGTCTATAATGAATAAAGAGGAAGTGAGTGTGAAGAACACAAGAAGAAAAATAAGAGCAACAATTATTCAAAAATAAGAAACAAACTATTACGATCAAAAGGTCTAAATTAAGTTATTCAAAAGAATTCTTCCAAAAAGAATTATAAGATTATGAAGTTTTTACCATGTTACAAATTTGCTATAAATTGTTAAGATCTTTATGCCATTACTTTTTGAGTTATTCTCTATAATGCTATGTTAACTTTATTAATGTTTTTGCCTCATATCATTTAACTATGAATCAAAACTTCAATTACAAGGTAGGTAACCCAAAATATGAATGAACACATATTGTGATTTAAGGTTAGCAACCAGTAACTCATATACATCATCAAGGATAACAAAATTAGGTGTCTTAATTACATCAACATAAGTAGAAAAAGGTATCTCAAATTTTTGCTTACCAGCTTGTAAATCTACATTTGGAGAATTAATAGAAATGTTTGCATAGATAGAAGATACAAAAATTTTGGCATTAGTTAAAAAATTTGAAAGTAATTTAAAATTTTCCTAATTCTAGAGAGATCAAATCCATTCGAGAAAAATCAAGAAGAAAGAAATTAATTCTGTTGGAGGAAAATCATATCTAAATGAGAAACATCAATCCGAATGAAATTCTAGCTAACATGATATATTAGAAAAATTATAGAGGAATATAATGATATCTTAAGTATGACTTGACTTGATAACCTATAATGAAATGTACATATGTAGTTGTTGGCACATTTAGCCATTTCATGGAATAGCAAAGGTGATAAAATATAAATAAGCCATAGAAGATATTCAAAGCAAAAATATATATGATGGTTGAGCCTGATTGATATTTTATACTAGAAGTTTCATGTAGAAAATTAGGAAATGAAGATATAATATTTTCATTTTCAAGAGTTAATATCAAGGAAAGAAAAATTCATCATGCTCCTTTGCAAAGGGAAGGATGAAAAGAGTTGAAAAGCTAAAAGAGCCGATCCCGTTTATGGATACACCAATGAGAAATATCAAAGTCACTATTGTAAGGTTTGGATAATGATTTTACTGCAACAAAAAAACAAACACAGTTCCAACCACTATACGCATTGGGAGGAAATAGACGAAATTGCTGTAAAGAAATGAAAATAGTCCAGGAGAATGCCGTTTTGTTTACAGGGATCACGTTGGTACCAAGGTAGGGGAATGCAAGGTTCTCTTTACCCTATAATGGCTTTCATTTCACGCAGAATCAACTATTCCTTTTGGCCCTAAATCAGTGATGTCTCTGCTGGTCACGTAGTGCCTAAAAGAAACAAAAAATAATTTTTGCAGGGAAGCGGATTCAAGGTGGAAGAAGAACTTGCTTAGGCGTTGCCACTTCCAAGGCAGAAACTGTTTCAATTTCAAATTTCTTATGCAATTGATCCGCCTGCGTCCGATGACGCCGATGTGTCCTGCAATGCGTGCACCGCATGAAGATTTTTCTGGCCGTTGCAGGGCCGTTCCTAACCTACCTTACCTAATGCCGAATTTTCTGATGCTCAGATCTCTGTTACATTTGCCCTTAACCCTGAAATCTATGACAGGAATTAAAAATGATCTGCAGAAACAGAAAAATGCAGGAAGTCCTAAGCGAAATTGGGGCAAAATAAAACAGTTCCAAGCAACTGAAAACCCCATGTCCAGGGCCATATGTCCAATACATCATTTCTATCTCCAGATCTTTCTCCTCCAGCAACCGAATGTATAGAACAACGATGCCAGATGCAGCGGTAGAGCCTTCTTCCGCGGTGGTGGTTGCCAACGATTTCTGGCAAGGCGGGATATATTTTTTCGGAAGTATTCGATAGTAGTTCCAGGCCTAGTGCCTTCACATTCAAGCTTGGTGTTTTGAATTTAAATTTTTCCAACCATTTTCATTCGGGTGCAAGTGCACATAAAATATTTAGGATTAAGGTACCAGCAATATTTATGCCAAGGTAGATATTATATTATCGCCTTGTTTATAAACTCACTAGGAGCTTCAATAACCATTCTTCAAATTTTAAGTAAAAACGAAAGGCTATTAAAGCTATAATTGTGAACAATTATTGGAATTATTTTTCAAAAGCAATATTTATCTCCTAACTTCCTAACCTCCTAAGTTAATGCTTCCTAACTTGTTGGGCAAGTAATTTCCTAACTTGTTGGGCAAGTAATCTTCTAATTGGTTGGTCAAGTTACTTGGGAGAGAAGTTAGGTGAGATATTTTTAAATATGTAACTTCCCTACCTACCTTGGAACCCTATAAAAAGGCTTCAAAGGAAGGGAAAAAAAGGAAGAATCTCAAAGGGGAAGAATCTCAAAAGAGGAAGAATCTCAATTGGAATCTCAATTTTTTAGGACTTTTGGGAGGTCTCATACATCACACTTTTGAGAAGACATTGGGATCACACTTGGG
>MNCI01008581.1:269528-289248 GCA_015680685.1 Gnetum montanum
AGTATGATATTCGACATGGCTTGCTAACCTTGTTCCGGTGAGAAAGAAAAATAGTGATGTAAGACTTTGTGTAGACTTTAGAAATCTGAATGAGGCTTCAAGAAAGGATAAGTATCCACTTCCAAGAATTGATGAGATGCTAATTAAAGTCTTAGGTTGTCAAGCATATTCTTTCTTAGACGGTTTCTCAGGTTATAATCAAATTGTCATAGATAAGAATGATAGATACAAAACATAATTTATCACCAAATGGGGAACTTTTGCCTACCAAATAATGCCATTTGGATTGTCAAATGCTGAAGCTACTTTTCAAAGAGCAATGGATTTAGCATTCAAGGATTACAATATTTTCAAAGAAAAAAGAAGATCATATTAATCATCTCCAGCAAGTTTTTGACAGATGTCGTGAGTTTGGTATTTCACTAAATCCTAAGAAGTGTATCTTCAGGGTTAAATCCAGAAGTTTATTAGGACACATGATATGTCAAGAAGGAATTGCCATAGACAATTCCCAAATCCAAGCAGTACAGAATATTGAGCATCCCACAAGTAAGAAATCTCTTAGATCTTTCTTTGGGAAAATAAACTTTGTGAAAAAATTCATCCCCGAGTTTACTGAAATTACAAAACCTTTGATGCATATGTTAAAAAAGGATATTCAAGTAGAGAAAACACCAGAATCAAAAAGAGCTTTATCAGAAATCAAAAAGGCTATACAAGAGGCTCCGTATTTGGTAAAGCCTAGGCTTAAAGAAGATTTTTGGTTAGACTCATTTGCTTCAAATGATTCTATCGCTGCTGTTCTAACACAAAAGGATAATGAAGGTCAAGATGAACTAATTGGATTTTTTAGATATCAGTTGAAAGGTTCAGAGTTAAATTATTCAGACTTAGAGAAACAAGCTTTCGCAGTCATCAAAGCACTTCAGCATTTTAAATATTATTTGGAAAGTTCATTAGTACACATTATGCTAATTGAACCTGCAGTCAAGCGATTCCTATCCCAAAATGAGATTGGATTGAAAAGAGGAAAATGGCTTATTAAGTTGCAAAGTTTCAGATTTTCATTGGAAATATGCAAGACAATTAAGGGAATGGGACTAGCCAAGTTAATGACTAAAGAAAGTGAAGTGTGTACACTTGACACCCATGAAGGAAATTGGTATGATGAGATTTTCAAATTTCTTAGTACAAGAAAAATCCCAAATAATTTAACTGCAAGTCAAAAGAGAGCTTTCTTCAAAAGAGCACGAAGATTTGTTGTTAAAGATGGTATATTATATAGAAAGGATTTTCGGGGAGTTTTATTGGAATGTGTTCATAATGATCAAATTAGTTTCATCTTGGAACAATTTCATGATCATTTGAATCTATTTTATGAATCCCCTAAATCAACTATGCAACATATACTTCGATATGGATATTACTGGCCTTCCATGTATCAAGACATTAGTTCAAAGATTCAAAAATGCTATATGAAACACCACAAAAAATTTTGAGTTTGGCGCTCCTCCAACAAGAAGCAAATCTCTGTGACCCTCATACGACGTTGGCTACATTTGAAGTCACATGGCGGTTTTGAGGATTGAAACACTCGATTTTTACCAAGTGTTGTGCCAGCGTATACGCCCGGTGTCTACACCCAGCGTACACCCCACATGTACACTCAGCAGGTGCAACAGGAGCAAGAATTAAAGCAAGTCGACGCCAGCATTCATCAGCGTATACGCCAGCATCCATCAGCGTATACGCCAGCATCCATCAGCGTATACGCCCAGCGTCCATCCAAGTTCACACGCCCAGCAAGTCCAGCGTATACGCTGACCTAATGTAGCGTATATGCCCAGCGTATACCATATTTCTAAAATTGTACAAACCCGGTCGACATGCCACGTGTCTCCCAACCCGATTTTCCTAGTAACCCTTCCCCTATAAAAAGCCTAGTTTTCCGCATTTTCAAGGTGGGCAAAAATTTACCAGAGCAGACCTAGAGCAATTACGCTGCAAAACCAGAGCTTGAAATCCTCATACGCTAGAAGTCCTGTACGTCGAGCAGTCTCTACGCTCCGCCTACTGCACAAACCAGTCGCCTCCCTGCACCCACCGGGGCTTTACGTCCGCATTGTGTATACACACAACTACGTTAAGACCGGTACCTCGAAAACGGTTTTCTTACAACGTCATTGTTGCAGTTTACATTCTGTTTACGCTATTTAAACTTGTTTACGCTGTCTACGCCCTGTTTACACTTCACGCTGTACACGCCTTGTTTACGCTTTACGCTGTCTATGCCCTTTTCACATAGTTTACACTGTATATGCCTCATTTACGTTGTTCGCACTTTGTTTACGCCCTGTTTTCACTGTTCGCTCCGCTTTACGCCCGTTACACAGTTTACGTCTAACCCAGCGTATAACACTTCGGTGGTGCTCGGGGAAATCCTTGTCTGATCCACGTGCGGACCACTCAAGGTACCCTACCTTCGTGCATTCCAGCACGCCCTTGGGTGAAGGTAGGGTCATCTGTGCCCGTCTTGCGATCCCGTGGTCTCTGTTTTTTCCTTCCAGCCGGGGATCGACGATTTCAGGCGGTACAGAAATTGGTGCTAGAAGGAGGGCATCCGCTTGAAAACCTGACTGCATGCTCCTCAGCATCTACGCTCATCAGCCTTTTTTGCTACCCTGTTTAAACCCGACTCCCAGCGTCTACGCTGTCAACCTGCCAGCGTCTACGCTACGATCAAAAACCCTAGCATCTACGCTACCAAACTTACGCTAGTGTCTACGCTGCCCAACTTACGCCAGCGTCTACGCTGCATACTGACCAGCGTCTACGCTGAACACTTAGCATTTACACTCAAACCGTTTTGCATACACAATCTATCATCATGAATCCCGTAAACACCACTGCTCCCACTACCCAGAACATTGACATCACACACACCATGGCTGCCCAGCAGTTTATCACACCACATTTGGGAGGGCAATCCACAATGGGGCCTTGTCGGTCTTTGAGGTTACAAGGGAGAGATCCCGCCGCTAACATTATAACTCAAGATGAGTATAACTTCATCTGCATTAAGATACAAGCCGACCTAGTAGTGGATCGGGCTGAAATCAAAGTAAAGAGACAATTCGAACTCTTTTACAGGGGAGGACACGAGTTCATCCCTTCACCATATGACGTAATCCCCATTCCAGAACAATTCTCGGAGCTCTTTACTCAGCTCCTTCTGCACAGGAGCCAGCCATTGGACCAACCTGCGTTAGAGCCTCAGCCAGAGGAAGAAGACGAGTTCGCTACCCAATCTGAGCAGGGAGACTCATACCACACCTTGAGCCCCCAAGCACAGATGAACCCCGTTTTCCATCCCGGAACAGGGGAAGCTTTGCCCGTACAACACCCTAGACTCGCCCAAGTTTAGATGCCACCCCCGGAAACGCCAGCGCTAATACACATTCCGCTCCCGAGCGATCCCCAACCTCACACCTTCCCTCTAACAGTTACCCCTAATACAGTTGCGGACCCATCCTCACAAGCACCGCCTCCTCATGATGGCATGGGACCAACGTTCCCACCTCGCGTAATTGGGATGCCGCATGTAATCCCCGCATCTACATCAGCTCACTTCATACCCCAGGTCCAGACGCATACAGCTCCCCAAGCGGCCCCAACCTAACAAGGAGTCCCCACATACAACGTAGCGGGACAGTGGCCAGCAAGGGGGGCATCATCATATCAAATTCCCCATCACCACATCCTGTCCCACGTAATACCTCCGATCACTGTTCCTCAAGCACAGCCCCAGCCGCAGCAACAACAACAACCACAACATTTTCCTCTTAACATCTCAGCCTTAGCACCGCCCGCCGTTAACTACCCGCAAACACAATCGCCGATCGCCCAGCCTTCAGCATTCCAACCCGTGACCTAGCAATCTAGCTGCTATGCAGCCCCGTACCCCCAGCCTGTAGCTTCACCGAGTGCCCAAGATTGGGCGGACGCTAAAAAATTGATGCAAGAATTAACAGACGAGGTAAAGCGCCTCAAAACCGTCGCTGATGGAGAGCTGAGGGTAGTAGATTTCTACAATGATGACCTTATCAGCTCCTCTGTCCTGCCATTGACCTTACCCAAGGATGTCCCCCTTCCAACGTTGACTAAATATAACGAGGAGACAGACCCCAACGCCCATCTCATCATGTTCAGATTAGAGTGCGCACTTCTTCAAGCGTGGCCCCACTCCATACTACGAGTATTCCCCATGTCCCTCGCGGGAAGGGCACTTGACTGGTACCGGGCCTTGCCCAGGAGTTCCATCCTTTCCCTGGACGATCTTCTACGCCAGTTTGTGACCAGGTTCAAGTACAACTTGAAACCCGAAGCAACACTGGACAACCTCATGCAGATCAAGCAGGCACCGCTCGAACCAGTGCAGAAGTTCATTCAGAGGTGGAGCGCAGCTCTCAACGAGTTGCACGACCCGATCTCTCAAACCTATCTGCTCACGATACTGAAAGGGGCTGTTAATGACTTCTTCAAGTCAAAACTGTATTACCTCAATGCGCGCGATCTAAATCAAGCATTTGAACAAATCAAAAACATAGAGGAAGCTACTCAAAACAGCAACGACCTTGCGTACCTGGCCTTTAGAAATCAACACACTAAGAAAGACAAAGAAAAGGCCAAGGCGACTATAGCAGCAATAGCGGGGGCACAACAAACAAACACCACACATCAATACAAACCACTCGTTCCCCCCACTAACTACTACCAGCCCGCTCCCACAACAGCCCCAGAGTCGTCATCACAAATCCCGACGAACCGCACGCGTAACTTCGAGAGGAAGGAACCCTCCCAGTATATGCCCTTACCGATGAAGCCATCCCAGCTCTTTGATCAACTCTTAAAGGATGGATTAATGCAACACAAAAAATTGTCCCCAGCAGCTATCCAAAGACATGACCGGTTTTGTCAACTCATACAGAACCCAAGCCTGGCAACGCCGGATGAGCCGCCCGTGCCCAAAGGATTCAGAATAGATCGCTTCTGCGACTATCACCAATGCAACGGGCATGGAACGGATTACTGCTTCACCCTGAAGCAGGACGTCCAAAGGATGATCGATGATGGCAAGATCACTTTTGACGGGGCTAACCTCGTCCAACCGCAAAACCAGACCATGGGGGTGTATAAAGACCCCCTGAACGCTAAAGAGATACCATACGTAATTATCTCGATCTATTGTGATCATGACTCCGGCACACCCCACATCAACACCATCCATCCCGAGAACAAACAAGAAACATCTAACAAACCATTCATGGTTCAGATCCCTCCCGCTAACTCTGCACCTCAATCACCTCACAACCCGCAGCGGCCATTCGTAATCCGAGTGCCCTCCACCATACCCACCTTTGACGTCAGGACACACCAACAACCATACGTAGTGCGTATCCCTCCAGCTAATCTCGCAGGTGCACCAACCCCTCACGCTCAGCCTACTCCTTTCGTAGTTCGAGTACCACCCGCCGTTGCAATGGCAAAGGCCCGGCCTCCGCCAAGGCCAACCCCATACGTCGTTAGACTACCAGTGCAAACTCCTGCCCAATCATACACACAGCCCCGCCCTGCTCCTTACGTCATAAAAGTTCCTGGGCAATCCCAGCCTCCGAGGTCAACTCCACCTCCACGTGACACATGAGAACTCCTGGCAGATAGGCTTACGCAAGAACGCTTGGAGAAAGAGCGCCAACGGCTAGCACTGGGGGCACCTAAGCCCACTCCCCTAAACTCTGTACCCATGTCGTCCTCTAAAGATCAACCAAGCGCAGGCAATGAAGGCGAGTCATCTGAAAGACACGAATCATCTAAAACGATAGCTCCGAAAACTGAAAAGCCAACAAAATGAGAGATAAAACTGTTGGGTCCCATGGATCCAGTCAGCATCGATAAAAACACCCCCAACAGTGAAAACTTTGCAGCTTCCTTGACACAAGTCACACAAGTATTAAAAAAAAAGAACACTTCACTGAGCTTGTATGATTTAGTCCTAATATCTCAAACACATCGGGAAGCTCTAGTACGCATGTTAACGTCAATCCCGGTAAGCGAGGACTTACCCCCAAACGAACCCTCCATCCATGCGGTGATGTTCTCACCTCGTGGGACCACTCCTAAGCCGCTAAGTTTTCATGATGACAACATCAAGGTGGATAAGAAAATGGGGGAGGTGACAACAACCCCCATGTTTATAATAATATGTATAAACCGGTTTAAAATACATAGGGTCCATGTAGACGATGGGGCTGCAACAAACGTTGTGCCGTACCACATCATTGAACAACTAGGACTTACTGAGCTACTCAAACCAACCATGACTACATGTTTAAGGTCGTTCAGTGGGTCACGTGTAATGGTGAAAGGTACAATTACCTTAAACTTCATAGCGGGGGATCAATTCCCAACATCTATCGATTTCCTAGTAGTAGATGAGATGCCGGGGTTCAACCTAATACTGGGAAGACCCTGGTTAGCCCAACTGAGAGCTATCTCCTCGCCTATACATCAAGAAATTCACCTACCTTATGAAGGCGGAGAAATCGTCATACGCGGTGAAGCAGCTACGCCTATTATCTCGTCGCATATGGACATGGACCAAGGCTCGGAAGTCGAAATTGAAAAATCTAGCAAAAATAACGAGAATCCACAACCATCGGTAAGCAGTAAATCTCCCGACATGGAACAAAAGCCTCTTCAAACGGAAACACCTATACCTCCTCAAGTAGAAGCTAATATAGAGCCCTCTACGGATACTGAAATATTAGAAAACGCTAACACAAGAGACATTCCATCAGAGGTCCCTTGGGCCGAATTACCGTTTAATGTAATCAGCGAAGGAGACGCTGAGTACCAGATCATACCTGTTGAAACATCGGCTAACATTAAAATGAAAAAAATCAAAAAGTTATTGAAATGATACTATCGATCTAGGTCCGAAATGATGTTAAACTACAAATAGTCCGAAATGACGTTAAACTACAAATAGTCCAAAATGACGTTAAACTATAACAAGTCCAAAATGACACTAAACTACGATAAAACAGGAAAACAATTAAACACCACTCCCAGTCCGCAATGACATAAAACTAGCCACGATCAGCAACGATTGGTTGACCGAGAAATCTATCCACGTTATTCAAAACATTTCCTGATTACGCAAGGGGCTTGGAATGGCCATAAACTATGCATGGGGCCCAAAATGGCCATAAACTACGCATGGGGCCCGAAATGGCCATAAACTACGCATAGGGCCCGAAATGGCCATAAACTAGTACATGCCTTTCGCTTTACTTTTATAATCACATTTCCGTAATACACTTAAAACAGAAAACAGACCAAGATATTTTTACATTTCTATTTCATGTTAAACGCAAAATCAACAAAAAATATTTATATAGTTATTACATACAATCAACCGTCTCTGTCCATTCCACAATTTTCAAGTTACAGTTCCAGTATAAATCTGAGTCAAAAAACACCAAAAGAAAACAAAAAAGAAGCTTAAGAGCTAAAATGCTAAGCATCTGGGACATGACAATTGTCCCCCTTCGACCCGCCAGCATCGGAGGCCTATGCTCCACTGGGGCCAGCCCCTCCAGTTTCATCGCCACCTTCATCCTGAAAAGACCAAAAGAAAAAGGAAATAACCAACACAAGAATAAGAGAATGTCAAAATTTCAAACATTATTCAATCAATTAACTCCATCGACACGAAATGCTTACCATAGGGGGTCCCCCCAAGCCGAATTCCAGTCGTCTCAGGATTTCCTCTTCGGGAACACTTGCCTAATCTGTCCCGTCGAGACCCAAGTCAACATCTGCCAGAGCCTTTCCCTTGTCAACATCTGACCAAGTGGGACGTTTCAAAGGGAACTCCCCCACTGACACCTCCCCGAAAGCAGTTGTCATCCGCCGTTTAGGGGATTCCATCTCTACAATGGTGTTTTGGGCGAATGTGTCAAAGGCAGAGCGCAGACCAAGGCCTTCCACAAACATTTCAAACTGTCGCTTCTCAATAGATACTTCTTTTAGCGACTTCTTATACTGATGCTTGTGGTTCTTCTCATCTTGCCCCCATTTGCGTACTTTGGAGGCGAAAGCCTTCCAGTCGTGGCATTTGGTGTTCAGTAATTCGATTTGAGCCCTGCGCTCCCCTAGCCTTCGTATCAATCCTGCGTGACGATTGAGTAGGTTCCAATACCTCGTATACGTGACCTCGGAGGTCCGCCAAGATCGATCATTGCCTAATCTGGCTGCAACGAATTCGTATCGGGCCTTCAGATCGTCCCGTTCCACCGACAGTTCAGAAACCTCTTTCTCCTTCGCTTGAATCTCGAGCCATAATTGCTCAATGGATCGCCTACACGTCCATACTGCTTTAGCATTCTTAACAAAGCCCTCGGCTACCTCTTCATAAACGAGTCTGGGCACTTGTTCAATTTCTAGGGAAAGTGTGGGCAGACTCTCCATGTTGACAGTCTCGAACGGATCCCACCTCAGTTGGGCACCTACCCATAGAGAAAAGAAAAACGTTAGAACAGACAGAATCGGGAACCAAACTCTAACATAGTAAGGATCTTTGGATGTTCCCATACCTATTTCAGGGTGGATCCCTTCGATCCGTTCAACGACCTCTTCAGCCACTCCAGCAATGAAATCCCTTTTACTTGGCATTTCCATCCAAGTAAAAGGTCCATCAGGGCGCGATGTGCTGACCTTTGGTGGCACTTCAGGGGGCATCTCTGGCTCCTTCTCAGGGATGGTCTCGCTCTCCTCTGAGTCAAACGAAAAATCACAATGAGATAAAAAATATACTTGGCTGTACAACTAAGTAACATGACATACCATTCCCTCTAGTCTCCTCCGGTGCGGGAGGGTCGCCAAGGTCCAAGTTGCCTATTAGAAAATTACCAAACATATTGTTGGTCTCCGCTTGATCATCTAGTGGTTCAGTGTTTCCAGTTCCTTCCCCCAGCAACTCAGTCCTTTCTGCGGGGTCAGTTAACTCTTCATCCTCAGGTATAGTCTGCAAATCATGTCTCTTGACTTCTCAACACGAAACAAACAAAGTTAGCCGCATACAACCATTAATCGTCCAAACTATCCGCAAGATAAGCAAAGTAAAGAAAACGAGAGGTTTACCAGGTATTTTAAACCGAATCTGCTTTACTTTGGGCAGTTCAATCTCACTGGTTTCCTCAACTGCGCGGTCACGCTTCGCCAACTTCGATTTGCCTTTGCCTATTGTGTCCTTGACTACCCGCTCCGCCTTTTTGGCAGCATAGGACATGTCATCTGGTTCCGGACCTACACTGTCGCACGTATGGAGTGAGGCCTCAGACGATCCACCCGTAGTAATCGTAAGGGATTCATCAATCCCCTTGGGGGCGTCTTGGGACTTAGCCGTGTCGAATAGGTGGTTCACCCAGGGGCAAGATAACTGTTTCCTATCCCGCAAAACATATCTGTCCTCCCCATTAACCACTAAAAATTCGGCCAAACGACGAACATAACCAGCAAAAAAGGCAAAGGTGAAATGGGACTGAGCGTCTATGTTCGAACGTAGCTGCACTATCTCTTTAGTCATGCCCGATAATAAGAATTCAGCCCAATTGTAGCACACGCCAGCCTCTAGAATAGTACGCACAATTCGCACTGCTTCAACCCTGAGACTCTTAACTTGCGATAGAGTCTTCGGAAACAGACGCGCCCAAAATAAGGGGTAAAGCTCGTTGACTTCGTCAACTTTTGTCCTCCCCTGCATCGAAAATCCTTTGGCGCCCTTCGTCATTTCTAACCAATCCTCTAAAGCGCGAATTGTTTGAATTTTTTTATGCATCCTATCTAAAACAATCTTGACACCACCCGTAGGCACGCCAAACAAATCCGTAAAGAATTGGGGTGATAATTCAAAAATTACCTTAACACCCTTAATACGAGCGCTATAGCGAGAAACGGATCTATCAAACGAATCCACGATCCCGATCATCTCCGCTATAGACACGTTCGGGCTAGGGGCCGCAAGGAGCGCCATGAGGCCGGCATGGTCTAGACAGGGAATAATGGATGGCGGGGCTTTTACCCGTAACCACTTCTGGGCGGCAACGGTTTCACCGAATTTCATGGAGAGGGTCACTTCAGTCCGCTGGTCACAACAGAATCTCCACCAAAGGTAGTGCCAGCTGTAGAAACAAATCCAAAACCCTCGCATTAGTTTAACACTCGGCAATTAAATAAACACATCACGACATCTAGAAAACATTGCCACTTACTCTCCGTGTCAGACTTTGAGGTTTCGCCCAGATCAGAAGCAGATGGAAAAATTGGTCCATTAGGGGACCAGTCGACGTGCAACCATCCACACGCGGTGCATTGTGCAAATGCCTTTGAAAATTTCTTGTGGAAGTGCTTCATGGCGTCGCTAGTGTGGGCCAAAACGGCCCCGCGAAGGGTGGGGCCCACCATGAACACCTCCAAAGCCGTGCGTGCCAATGCAATCCCATCATCGCTTGCGTAGGCCCTTTCTTTCGTAACTTTCGGCCTATGGAAAGGCGAAAACATGTGTTAAAACAAAAGCAAACATTTGAATATAAAAAATAGGAACAACCAGATCTAAAACGAGATTACCTTTCTACCCGGTATACTGAGTCGGGAGAATTTTGAAACAAGGTGTGTGCGCGGCCAGCTAGGAATAATGTGTCGTTGATATAGTTAGGCTCCCGCAGCAGCCGGTCCCACACACGTGTCAATGGACAGGTAGATCTTGGACCACCAGGGGGAACACCCTCGGCGACGAGTGGCCCTTCATCAATGTCGTCCATAAATAGTCTAACACCCTCCGCTGCACTGGGTAACATGGCCTTGATGATGCTCCGCGCCACATCCTCGCCTAGATGGGACCAAATCATAACCCTGAAATGGTCTAATATGAAGGCCAAAAATTCACAGGCCCCGTCCCAAAACCAGACCCCATTGTTTTCAACAGTTAAGTCTGGGGTCAGATCGTCGCCCTCAATGGAACCAAATCATGTCAACACCCCAACTAGCTCAACCACTAGAAGGGGAGGTTCAACTGCCCTGCAAACCATTAAAACAACCCCAAAGATTAATTATACTGAAAACTTCATTTTGAAAAATGGATATTCACGGAAAAATTTTTTTAACTGTTACGCTCGGCATAGAGACAAACAGTTACGCTCGGTGTATACGCTGGGCGTAGAGAGAAACAGTTACGCTCGGCGTATACGCTGGGCGTAGAGACAAACAGTTACGCTCGGCGTATACGCTAGGCGTAGAGAAACAATTATGCTCGGCGTATACACTAGGCATAGAGAGAAACAGTTACGCTCGGCGTATACGCTGGGTGTACACGTTAAAAACTGTCTACGCCATACATAACACGACTTTACGCTGAACAAGCTTATGCTGCGAAATATCCAACTTACGCTCAGCATATACGCTGTAGAAACCCTCGGCGTATACACCGAGCGTAGACCATCTACGCCAGGAGCAAGTACAAGTGTCTACGCTCGGCGTATACGCTCAGCCTATACGTCGACAATCGTCTACGCTGAATACCGAAAGAAACCAAGCCGTGATAGTCTACGCTGAAAATAACACACGCGGCGTCTACGCCGGTAAACTACCCTGAACCCTTTACGCTCGGCATATACGCTGAAACCCTGTATGCTAATTGTCTACGCTACAAAAATAGACGTGGAAAAATAAGCAAAAAACAGGGTCAAGAGCCTACTTGCTGGAGGATCCAGGCCATGTGAGGAGACTCAGGCAGGGTAGGCCCTGCAGCATCGCCTCGCTCTCCTCCGCGAACGTCAGCTTTGCCTCTTTTCTTCCTCGGTCATCTATTTCCTTGCCTCTGCCCATCTTGGCGTCTACGCTGGGGTTTCTCTCTTAGCGTCTATTCTGGGGGTTTCTCTCTTAGCGTCTACGCTGGGGGTTTTGCTCGGCGTCTACGCTGGGGTTTCGCTCGGCGTCTACGCTGGGGTTCAGCCGCAGTTTACGCTCACGCTTGGAATGCAAATGACAAATGAACCCCCTCTTCCCCTTTTTATAGCCCGCTGACGCTGACGCCGCCATCGCCCTCCGTTTTTCTCGCTTTTTCTTGCTTTTTGCCTCGTTTTTTGTGCTTTTTCAGATTTGCCTTAATTTTTTGAAAAATACATAACAATTACATGCATAAACTAAATAAAATGCAAAATTTCGGCATTAAACTGCCGTTCGTTGCCCGGTAAGGCATTAAACTACCGTTCGTTGCCCGGTAAGGCATTAAACTGCCATCGTTGCCTGGTAAGGCATTAAACTGCCGTCGTTGCCCAGTAAGGCATTAAACTGCCGTCATTGCCCGGTAAGGCATTAAACTGCCGTTCGTTGCCCGGTAAGGCATTAAACTGCCGTCATTGCCCGGTAAGGCATTAAACTGCCGTTCGTTGCCCGGTAAGGCATTAAACTACCGTCGTTGCCCGGTAAGGCATTAAACTGTCGTTCGTTGCCCGGTAAGGCATTAAACTGCCGTCGTTGCTCGGTAAGGCATTAAACTGCTGTTCGTTGCCCGGTAAGGCATTAAATTGTCGTTCGTTGCCCGGTAAGGCATTAAACTGCCGTTCAGAAGCTGTGTTACCAAGTCTTATTTACGGTTCAAAAGCTGTGTTACCTTTAGAATTACAGGTACCATCTCTAAGGATCACACTTTCCGGACTCCTCGACGACGAGCAAAACAATGATCTACGCATCATTGACCTGGACTCGGTGGAGGAGGAGTGCGTACGCGCACTCGATCAGATCGAATGGTACCAAAAACAACAGCGGCAACGACACCAGCATGACGTTCGTAAGCGTCCCATCAAAGAAGGAGACCTCGTGCTTAAGGCTGTTCGAGAACACCTAGATAAATTCTCAGTCAACTGGGAGGGGCCTTACCTGGTCACCAAAGCATTCGACAACGGAGCTTTCAAGCTAGCTGACATGGAAGAAAACAAATTTGCAAATCCAACCAATCACCTGTTCCTGAAACCATTTTATGCATAAATTTGAGCTCAGGTACGTGCTAGTCCTGGAATCACGACTATAAACTGATACCACAGACTAGTCCTGGAATCACGACTATAAACTGATACCACAGACTAGTCCTGGAATCACGACTATAAACTGATACCACAGACTAGTCCTGGAATTACGACTATAAACTGATACCACAGCCTAGTCTTGGAATCACAACTATAAACTGATACCATAGAGAAGTCCTGGCATCACGACTATAAATTGATACCACAGCTAGTCCTGGAATCACGACTATAAACTGATACCACAGATAAGTCCTGGATTATGACTATAAACTGATACCACAGAACAGTCTTGGGTTACGACTTAAAACTGACACCACCATTGTCGTAGTATTATGATAATAAACTGATACCCCATAGTGTCCGCAATGACGATAAACTAGCATCCCTCTGGCATGACAGTAAAATGTCACCGTCAGAACCATCAGAGTCTGCTAAGACTATAAACTAGCTTACCTCTGCATAGTCCGCTAAGACTTGAAACTGGCAACGTACCGTCCGCCACAACGCTAAACCAGCAATGTCCAATGGGTTACAACACAAAACTAACCCATAATAGTCCGTCAAGACTGTAAACTGGCACGTTCGTCTCCGACCCTTCACTCCACAGCCATATTCATTCATCAAAATCATTGCATCCCTCATCGGCACACAATCTCATTAGCATCGTAGACATTCGCACTCACTGCTCAGAACCGCCCCAAATATTTTTGTTTACCTACAGCTGTTTAAATCTAAGCTCATTTATTCGCTCACGGTTTTCTTGTCTCCTTGGAGTTATGTTTGCAGGATGATGCTCAGAAGTTCTCGTACGAGAGTGCATCTCATCATAGGCAGCAAGATGAAGCAATGTCCATTAATCCACCTGGCAAGACTAAATCAAACTGTTAACCCGTACATTCCCATTCCCTGAAAACTCATCATTCTGTTCACCAAACTATTGCACACTGCAAAACATTACAGCAGTCGCAACACACAAAACGCAATATCCACACATGAGTACAAGAGCAAGTTCAAAAAAAAATCGGTCTTGGCACTTCCCATACAAGCCCCAGGTGGGAAGGCATCAGTCTTGAAAATAGGTACTCATGTCAAAAGCAACCAAGAAACATCCTGTTGCATGGCTTTGGCACGTTGCTTACAGTCTCCCCAAAGAAGGGCGTTGTTCCTCCAAAGAATTCCAAACATCACCCCGTGGCTTTGGTATTGACAACAAGTGCTCTTGAACACTAACCAAGAGCACTGTTTCGCCAAAGGACACATATCGCATGCCTGAATTCCGAGTCTTCCAAACAATGGCTATTGACAAGGACCAGCATGCCGCACACTTGAGCATCCCATTTCCCCAGCACAATCCCTTGAGTAGTCACCAATCCCCAGAATCCCTTCTCTGCTACCTGCTACCGATCTCACCTTTTTCAATCCCATACACTGCTAAACACTGTACGATGACGTCTAGTCAAGTGGCCAAGGACAAGGCTCTTATCAAGTTGCTTGTGGTGTTTTGCACTTCTTTGTCGACGCTTCTTGGGTCGATTCCTCCAAGCGTCAACAAAGAGGGGCCAATGAAACACCACAAAAAATTTTGAGTTTGGCGCTCCTCCAACAAGAAGCAGATCTCCGTGACCCTCAGACGACGTTGGCTACATTTGAAGTCACATGGCGGTTTTGAGGATCGAAACACTCGATTTTTACCAAGTGTTGTGCTAGTGTATACGCCCGGCGTCTACGCCCAGCGTATACGCCCGACGCTCAGCATACACACCACATGTACGCTCAACAGGTGCAATAGGAGCAAGAATTGAAGCAAGTCGACGTCAACATTCATCAGCGTATACGCCCCAGCGTATACGCTAGCATTCATTAGCATATACGCCCAGCGTATACGCCAGCATCCATCAGCGTATACGCCCAACGTCCATCCAAGTTCACACGTCCAGCAAGTCCAGCGTATACGCTGGCCTAATGTAGCGTATATGCCTACCGTATACCATATTTCTAAAATTGTACAAACCCGGTCGACACGCCACGTGTCTCCCAACTTGATTTTCCCGGTAACCCTTCCCCTATAAAAAGCCCAGTTTTTCGCATTTTCAAGGTGGGCAAAAATTTACCAGAGCAGACCCAGAGCAATTACACTGCAAAACCAGAGCTTGAAATCCTCATACGCTGGAAGTCCTGTACGCTGAGCAATCTCTACGCTCCGCCTATTGCACAAACTAGCCGCCTCCCTGCACCCACCGGGGCTTTACGTCCGTGTTGTGTATACACACAACTACGTTAAGACCGGTACCTCGAAAACTATTTTCCTACAGCGTCATTGTTGCAGTTTACATTCTATTTACGCTGTTTAAACTTGTTTACGCTGTCTACACTCTGTTTACGCTGTTTACGCTTTACGCCCTGTGTAAACCCTATTTACGCTTTACGCTTTGTTTACGCTGTTTACGCTTTACGCCCTGTTTAGACCCCGTTTACGCTTTACGCTCTATTTACGCTGTCTACGCCCTGTTTACACTTCACGCTGTACACGCCTTGTTTACGCTTTACGCTGTCTATGCCCTGTTCACACAGTTTACGCTATATACGCCTCATTTATGCTGTTACGCTGTTCGCACTTTGTTTACGCCCTGTTTTCACTGTTCGCTCCGCTTTACGCCCGTTACATAGTTTACGTTTAACCCAACGTATAACACTTCGGTGGTGCTCGGGGAAATCCTTGTCTGATCCGCGTGCGGACCACTCAAGGTACCCTACCTTCGTGCATTCCAGCACGCCCTCGGGTGAAGGTAGGATCATCTGTGCCTGTCCTGCGATCCCGCGGTCTCTGTTTTTTCCTTCCAGCTGGGGACCGACGATTTCAGGCAGTACACTATACATGTCAAATTCATGGGCCCAAGATTAAAAGGGCTAGAGCCCCTTTAAAGCCAGTAGTTGCAGATAGACCATTTCAGCAATGAGGTTTGGATTTTATTGGTACAATTACTCCTTCAAGAGCTGGACACAAGTTTATTCTCACAGCTACTGATTATTTCACTAAATGGTCTGAAGCAAAAGCTCTAAGAGGAAGTTCAGCATCAGACGTGATTAAGTTTCTAGAAGACCACATCCTAAGTAGATTTGGTGTACCTGAAGTGTTAGTGTCAGAAAATGGACCCGCCTTCAAATCTGAAGAGCTTATTGGGTGGGCATCTAAAAAATCCATTTTCTTATTTTCCTCATCAAATTATTATCCTCAAGGAAATGGCCTAGCAGAATCCACCAATAAAAAGCTTATCGCTTATATCAAGAAATCAATGGATTGGAATCCAAAAAATTGGATCGATTATCTACAATCCGCATTATGGTCAGATCGAATCAAATTCAAGAAAGCTATTGGGACATCACCATATAATTTAGTCTATGGTTTGCCAGCAAGAATTACAAATAAGATTATAAGCTCAGCTTCTGAATTTGTACAAAGATATAGTGAAAAGACTGATAAGGATAGAAGTTTTATGAATTTTCTTATTAAAAGAAAAGCTAAAGTAGATAAAGCGAGGGATAAGTTATTACAGAATACCTCTCAAGTTAAAAGATGGTTTGATAAGAAAGCTTTGAAAAGGAATTTCAAGATAGGAGACCTTGTCTTATTATGGAATATGAAGAAACCAAATAAGTTTACTCCGACATGGATTGGTCCCTTTCAAATTACAAAGCAATTATCAGAGGATACTTACAAATTATCAACCTTGGATGGCATGGAACTGCAATTTCCATATAATGTTTTGCATATAAAACATTATTTGGGACAATTGCATACAACTTGAAGATGTCATTACACAAAAATAATATATGTATATAGTATTATGTAAATATTACTAGGAATATAGTATTAATTACTATGTTTAATTATGCTTTATTTAAATTAGGAAATAGCTTTCCTTCAAATGGAGCAAGTGGAAGCCTACAAGTGAAACAAGTGGAATTCTACAAGTTTGACAAGTGGGGAAGGTGACTCACCAACCACTTAGTGAGGATTGTGAAAAATGGTTTGAATGCCTAAAAAGAAGGAAGCTTGGTTGAAGACACTTGGATGGAAGTTAAACATTTTAGTACCTATAAAAGGAGGGTTAGATTGCTTAAGATTTCATCATCTTTTAATTCAAGTTTGGTAGTGAAGGTTAGAGAGAGCTAATGGAGTTTGAGAGAGCAATGAGAAAGCCTTTTATTCCATATGTGATGGGATGTTGCGCTGAGCATGTATTGAAGGCTTATCTAAAGACTAGATCTTGTGGAGCTCCAAAGGAGTGTCCTTTTATGGCTTGGTTGTCCGATGAATTTTCTTTTCTCACTAGAGGTTTGGATATAGATTCCAATGTTTGGGGGCGATATCGAGATTGTTCCAAAGAAGAAGAAAAAGGAGAAGAGGCACCAAACTATGAAGAGTCATCATGGGGATGGGGAGAAGCTTTTGTCTCCCAAGAGGAAAATGAAGGACTTAATGGAGAAGAACAAAAGAGCTCATCCGAAAAGGAAAATGAGAAAAGTGCCAAAGAGAAAGCTCTAGTAGATCAAGGTGAGAGCTCTACCAAGCCCAAAAGCAATAGGACCGCCTTCATCACATCAAAGATTTCCTATGAAACAGTTAGAGAGATGAGGATTCCCACTAGGTTAACCCTCACAATTCAGTTTCAATGAAGGATTTGTTATGTACAGTTTGATTTTCCTTAGGAATGAGGTTTTTGTCCCATCACACCTTATGTTAAATGGGAATTTTCCTCAAAAAAAAAAAAGATTTCTTTTTGAATGTAAAAAATTCAATGAAAATTTTAGGATGTTTGAGTTTTGAAATGAAGTTGCACAAGTTTATTTAAATTTTAAAGGGGGGTAGAAATGTTGGCACATTTAGCCATTTCATGGAACAACAAAGGTAATAAAATATGAATAAGCCATAGAAGATATTCAAAGCAAAAATATATATGATGGTTGAGCCTTATTGATATTTTATACTAGAAGTTTCATGTAGAAAATTAGGAAATGAAGATATAATATTTTCATTTTCAAGAGTTAATATCAAGGAAAGAAAAATTCATCATGCTCCTTTGCAAAGGGAAGGATGAAAAGAGTTGAAAAGCTAAAAGAGTCGATCCCGTTTATGGATGCACCAATGAGAAATATCAAAGTCACTATTGTAAGGTTTGGATAATGTTTTTACTGCAAAAAAAAAAAAAAAAACAAACACAGTTCCAGCCACTGTACGCATTGGGAGGGAATAGACGAAATTGCTGTAAAGAAATGAAAACAGTCTAGGAGAATGTTGTTTTGTTTACAGGGATCGTGTTGGTACCAAGGCAGTGGAATGCAAGGTTCTCTTTTCCCTATAATGGCTTTCATTTTGTGCAGAATCAACTATTCCTTTTGGCCCTAAATCAGTGACGTCTCTGCTAGTCACGTAGTGCCAAAAACAAACAAAAAACAATTTTTGCAGGGATACGGATTCAAGGTGGAAGAAGAACTTGCTTAGGCATTGCCACTTCCAAGGTAGAAATCGTTTCAATTTCAAATTTCTTATGCAATTGATCTGCCCGCCTCCGATGACGCTGATGTGTCCTGCAACGTGTGCACCGCATGAAGATTTTTCTGGCCATTGCAGGGCCGTTCCTAACCTACCTTATCTAATGCTAAATTCTCTGATGCTCAGATCTCTGTTACATTTGCCCTTAACCCTGAAATCTATGACAGGAATTAAAAAATGATCTGTAGAAACACAAAAACGCAGGAAGCCCTAAGTGAAATTGGGGCAAAATAAAACAGTTCCAGGCAACCGAAAACCCCATGTCCAGGGCCATATGTCCAATACATCATTTCTATCTCTAGATCTTTCTCCTCCAGTAACTGAATGTACAGAACAACGACGTCAGATGTAGTGGCAGAGCCTTTTTCCGCGGTGGTGGTTGCCAACGATTTCTGGCAAGGTGGGATATATTTTTTCGGAAGTATTCGATGGCAGTTCCAGGCCTAGCGCCTTCACATTCAAGCTTGGTGTTTTGAATTTAAATTTTTCCAGCCATTTTCATTCGGGTGCAAGTGCACATAAAATATTTAGGATTAAGGTACCAGCAATATTTATGCCAAGGTAGATATTATATTATCGCCTTGTTTATAAACTCACTAGGAGCTTCAATAACCATTCTTCAAATTTTAAGTAAAAATGAAAGGCTATTAAAGCTATAATTGTGAACAATTATATGAAATATTGGAATTATTTTTCAAAAGCAATATTTATCTCCTAACTTCCTAACCTCCTAAGTTAATGCTTCCTAACTTGTTGGGCAAGTAATTTCCTAACTTGTTGGGCAAGTAATCTTCTAATTGGTTGGTCAAGTTACTTGGGAGAGAAGTTAGGTGAGATATTTATAAATATGTAACTTCCCTACCTACCTTGGAACCCTATAAAAAGGCTTCAAAGGAAGGGGGAAAAAAGGAAGAATCTCAAAGGGGAAGAATCTCAATTGGAATCTCAATTTTTTAGGACTTTTGGGAGGTCTCATACATCACACTTTTGAGAAGACATTGGGATCACACTTGGGCTCTCA
>MNCI01008581.1:302579-313054 GCA_015680685.1 Gnetum montanum
TAAATAAAGCATAAACCGAAGTAAATAATGTAAATGGAAGGCAATAATGAAACTGTATTATATTGTTTTAAAAAAATGTGCACCGGTCAAAGCATAGTTGCACACTTGTAGATGACAAGTCAAACGCCTAGCCCCGGGATGATATGAAGCAATGATGTGATGATGAAGGTGAGAAATGCTTGGATGCCAACAGTTAGGTGTGTCGAGTGCCCAACGATTGCAAGTTCTGTCCTCTCTCATAATTGCCCATCTCTCCAATATTTTTTGCCTCCCAATTTTTTGCCCCTCTAATTTTGCCTCCTGTTTATGTGAATTGACAGGGTATTTATAGGGTTGGGCTGAGCATGGGCACGAAATCCAAGAATGGAATCAATGACTGTGAGATGAGAGGAAAGTAGATCTAGTGACATGTGTCTCATGGATAGTTGGCACGGGTTGGATGTGTGTTGGATAGTTGTGCACGAGTTGGATGTGTGTTGGATAGTTGCATTCTTTGACCAGGTTCAATGTATATGTGTTGGATAGTTGTGCACGAGTTGGATGTGTGTTGGCAAGCTACATTCTTGACCAGGTACATTGTATTTTACAATTTATGGGCTATTCAAGCCCATGACAGTACATTTAATTTAGACCATGAGGGCTTGACATGCCCATAAATGGGGATTTATAATGAAATGTACAACAAGAGAAATTTGACTGCCCAGCGTGACCTATAGTGTGACCTCCAAAACTTGCAATTTTGAGCTAAAATCTAGAATTTCTAAAGGCTGGGACCCATAGTTATCAATAGTGGACCCTGAGGATGACTTGAACCCTTGAAATCAAGTCATTTTGGCTTAGTTTTGGGGCTCTAAAAGTTGGTGACGCTGATCCTTACGCTGTGCAGCGTTTGAAAAAGTAACCCCAGCATCACCAAGTCAAAATGGCATATTTGAGGCCCAAATCTTGATTTTCTAGAAGCTAGGAGCTGTTGGGAACCTTAGTGAAGGTCATGGGGGTCCTTGTGCTTAATTTTCGCCTATTTTGACTCAATTTCAGGGCTCCAAAAGTTGGTGATGCTGATCCTTACGCTGTGCATCTTCTGAAAAAGTAACCAAAGTGTACTTAGCCAAAACCAAACATTTTGAACCCGAAACTTTTGATTCTGGATGCTGGAAGTTGGTGTAGTCGCGTGTGGATCCTAAGGGGACCTTGCCTATTGAATCATGGACCATCAGGGGCTGTTTCAGAGGCCTCCAAGTTTGGTCACGTTGTACTCATGTTGGGTAGTAGCATGACTTAGCTTGATTCTTGTCTAAAAGTGCTAGGCCAAAATTAGTGGTGTTTCACATTATCGGGACTGGTAGAAGACATTGTGACCACCATCTATGAATGATCTTATCCTATGGATTTTTAGTAATCAAGGTTGAGAACTACAAAGGGGATTTCTCAATCATTATCGGAAGGGCATGGCTAAGCACTATTGATGCAACAAAGGGCATCAGATATCTTTCCCTAGAAATATCTACGAAAAATGCATTTGGAAAGATTAAGAAGAAGTGAGTTCCATGCATAACATACAATGATATAGGGTGCAATTATGTGTAGAAACTCTGGTCCATGAAATGAGCATCTATTTCTACATGCAAGCAATGTGCACATGAAGCAAATATTCAAAGGTGTCTGTACGCAATAGACACAAAATAAGAGGACACCCAATGGTTGACCACTAATCCTAAAAGCAGCATAATGTGCATGGAACCTACTAAGAGCCTAACATTTGATTATGTCATAAGCATGGATGAATTGAAGTAATTTCATCACCAACTCTCTGATAATGCAAATGATGATACCTATTGGGGAGAGTTGGAAATTCTTAAAAGTTTTAAGCAAGGGCCTCTTGAGTTAAAAACTTTACCTACTAGCATGGAATATACATTTTTGAAAAATGGGAAGCTGGTAATGAAAAATGCAAACCTTGCTTCAAAATAGAAATAGATGCTGTTAAATTTAGTTGATAAATGGTCAACAACCTTTGCTTGGTCATATCCTAAATTCACAGGGATTGATCCTAGGATATGCTAGCATCATATCTACACTAATTTAACCATGAAGCTAAAGAGATAACTACAATAGTGGTTGAACCCTAAATTGAAGTAAATCATCAAAGAGGAGATTGAGTAACTGCTTAAGGTAGCGTTCATCTACCCCATTTTGGATAGTGAGTGGGTCAACCCACTCGTGATTATGCCAAAAAAAGCTAGTAAGTGGGGGGTCTACATCAGTTTTTAGCTGTTAAACATGGTAACATTGAAAGATCATTTCTCATTGTCATTTGTTGATAAGGTGTTTGACACCATATCTGGGCATTGCTATTACATTTTTCTAAATGGTTATAATGTCTATAACCAAATCTAGATCACACTAGAGGACCAGGCCAAAACAACATTCATGAGTCCCTGGGGAACCTTTGCTTATCACAAGATGTCTTTTGGTTTATGAAATGCCCCTACTACATTTCAATGCCTAGTTTTAAGTATTTTTTAGTAATAGATCGGTAGTGGGGTGGAAGTCTTCATGGATGACTTCTCCACCTATGGAGCTACATTTGAGCAAGCCCTTAACCATCTTGAGTAACTGCTCAAAAGATGTGTGGAGACTAATCTTTGGCTTAATATGTAGAAGAGTTATCTGATGGTTTAGGAGGCCATTGTATTGGGGCACATAATATCACAAGTAGGGATTAAGGTTGACCCTCAAAAGATAAAATTCATCCAAGGAATTTGAAACACCACTAATTTTGGCCTAACACTTTGAAATGAAAATAACTCGAAAGAAAAAATTTAACTAAGGCATGGAACTCATGCCCAGCGTGCTCAAGATAGCTTGCTCATGCTCGATTTCTCAAGCTAGCTTGCCCTCAGCGTGAGCAACTCCAGCGGCTTCAGAATCAAGTCAAAGGTGGTTCAATTTGAGGGTGCAAGGAATTCTCAAGGGTCACTATTGTATCTAGTTTAAAGTATCAGCATTCAGGAATTCAAATTTCAAGTCAAATTGCACTAAATTTTCTCACTCATGCTATTGTCATGCTAAGGTCAAGCTGGCAGCATGAGTAG
Organism: Gnetum montanum; assembly: GCA_015680685.1. Taxonomy (NCBI): domain Eukaryota; kingdom Viridiplantae; phylum Streptophyta; class Gnetopsida; order Gnetales; family Gnetaceae; genus Gnetum; species Gnetum montanum. The sequence goes on from MNCI01008581.1 coordinate 305,675, forward strand.
AGCATGACCAACACTGAGAGCCTCAAAACTAAATGACCAACACTGAGAGCCTCAAAACTAAGTTGAAATGATCTGATTTCCAAGATGCAAGTCATCCTTAAGGTTCATTGTCAACAACTTCAAGGTCCAGCCTCCAGAATTCTAGATTTCAGGTCCAAAATTACAATTTTTTGTAGCTCATGTTGTGGTCACGCTAAGCTCACGCTGGTAGTGTGAGTCCAATGTGAGCTACCAAAAATGATCCAAAACAAGGCATATCCAAGCTCAATTTTTGACTTGGAGATCACTCTCAGGGTCAACCATAGTCAGAAAATAGTTGCACTCAAGAAACTAGCTTCAAAGATCAAAATTTGGTGCAAAATATGTCATTTTAGCTCACTCATGCTGAGGGCACACTGAGGTTATGCTAGCAGCATGAGTGTAGTGTGAGTGCAATGTGAATGTAGCGTGAGTACGTTGGAGACATACTAGGACAAGATCAGCTCACGCTGGAAGCTCTGGTGAAACAAAGATGCCTCGAATAGCCACAAAACCACTCAGATTGACATCCTACAGTAGTCAATTTAGGGATCGAGAAGTTTCAAGAAAGCCAGAGTCAATTTCTCTTATTGTACATTATCATTTTCATTGTAAGTTTTCATCATCTGTGACCTTGCCAAGTTCTTACGCTCTAAATTGTATGTGCTTCCATGAGCGTAAGCTAGTTTGAGTAAGCCAACACACGTTGTAAGATACAATGCACCTGGTCAAGAACGTAGCTTGCCTACACACATCCAACTCTCACATAGCTATCCATCAAACACGTGTTATTTGATCCGTTTTCCTCTGATTTCTCAGCCGTTGATTCCATCCATGAGTTCCACACCCAAGCCTAGATGAACCCTATAAATACACTATCAATTCACATAAACAGGGTTGGCAATTTTGAAGGTTGACAGCTTAGAAAACACTAACCAGCAACTTTTGACACTCAAACACATGTGACTCCTAGCATTCAAGCACTTTTGAAACACATCATCTCAGGGCTTGACGCTTGACTTGCCATCCACATGCTCAGCTATGCTTTGACCGGTGCACATCCTTTCTAAGCAATACAATACAATTCATTTTTTCCTTCCATTATATTGTTTACTCTATTTTACATTTAGTTTACATTTTTTTTGCAATACTGTTATGTATACGATCATTTTGCATTTTGTGCGTCACTATTTACATTTCGAACATTAGTTACGATAACCCCAGCGTAAGCCATAGCTTACATTCGGGGAAGTCCTTGGTTGATTTTCATGTAGACCATCCAACGCACTCTACCTTTATTTTCTTTTTCTAGCTTACCCTCAGGCAAAGGCAGGGTCAGCTGTGCTTTTTCGACGATCTTTCAGTGTTTGTTTTTCCCTTCCGGCCTTATGTCGATGATTTTGGTCAATACAGTAAATTGGCGCTAGAAGGAGGGAAAACCTACGAAACTCTTACATTAATCGAGACCACAAACCTGCAAAACTCTTACGTTGCAGTGAGCACTTCAAAATCTGCAACTCTGCAATCAAAAACCAAATAGCATACACACGCTGCTTAAACGAGGTGCTTCGTAGATAGTCTACCAAGTAACATTCCCACCACCACGATTGACCTATCATAGTGAGTTTCTCTCACCACTTGCAACCTATTCACCTTGTCAAGCTAGTGCACACATGCTTTGCTTAACTTGCTGATGCCAAGTCAGTCACTCATGCTAATAGCTTGCTTACGCTATTAGTTTCCTCACACTATCAGTCATTCACATTTTCATCTCACTTACCCTGTTAACTTGCTCACATTGTCAGCTTGCTCACATTGTCAATTTACTTACGCTGTTAGCTTGCTCACGCTATCAGTTGCTCACGTTGTCAGTTACTCACGCTCAACTCATCCAGCCTAGTTTATTCATGCTCACTATGGAATCCTCCCAGATCAACCCAGTGACACTTCCAATCTCTAACTTTGGGGTTGAAACCTTGAACCCTATGACTGATACGGAGCCCATAACTATTATTGAATAGATAAACCCTCAAGGCCCTATGTGCCAGTCACTTAGGCTACAGGGCAAAGACCTTGCTTGTGCAACTCTCACACCAGAACAATATAATTTCATTTGTGTGAAGATTCAAAGCAACCTGCCTATCGATCGTATAGAGAGAGAAGCGAAATGAAACTATGAAATTATTTACAAAGGAGGTCGTGAGTTCATCCCCTCAGCATTAGATATAATCCCTCTTTCCGAATACCATCATCGACTCATATCTCAGCTTCTCATGGCAAGAAGTCAAGCCTTATAGCCACCTCTAATAGAGCCTCGGAGTGGAGATGAGGAAGATGGACTTTGCGGCCCAATCTAAGCATGGGGATTCATACCATACTATTAGTCCCCATGCCCATACAAACCCATTGTTCCAACCCTTCCTGGAAGAGACCATACTTCCACCTTTATCAGCGACACTCAAGCACTAGCTTCTCTACAGGAAATACCCACTTCCATTCCCATCTTCTCCAAGCCCAACGTTCAATCTGATATGTCCACTTCCATCATACCTCCACAAGTACAGTCCCAACAACCCCCTCCCCAAACTAATGCAGGATCGACCTTCTGACCTCAAGTAATTGGGATGTCATCAGTTATACCAGCAACCACATCCATCCATTACATACCACAAGTGCAAATCTAGGGAGCACCATTGATTACTTCAACCCAACACGTTCAGGGTGTCACCTCACAAACTATGGTTGGGTAGTGGATTCCACCAACTATTCAACAAAACTAATCTACTCACTATAGCTTACCATACCCCGCAGTCTCAGCTCTGAATGTTTCCCCACCACAACAAACGATAGTCCAACAATCTCTCTTTCCACTAACGATGCAACAATCGAATCATTATCAATCACAATCCACTTAATCCACTGGTCTGCCTACTACCCAAGAGTGGATAGACACAAAGAAAATGATGCACTTGTTAACTAAGGAGGTAAAGTACCTTAAAATTGTAAACACTAAGGAAGTCAAGGTACTGGACTTCTATCAAGATGATCTAATCAACCCCTCAGTCCCACCATTAACCTTGCCAAAGGGAGTCTCATTACCCCAGCTAACCAAGTACAATGGAGAGGGAGACCCAAATGCCCATCTAGTAACATTTTAACTAGAATGTTTATTACTTCAGGCATGGCCTCATGTAATCCTACATGTGTTTGCTATGTCCTTAACAGGAAAAGCCTTAGACTGGTACCGAGCTTTACCTCGTAGCTCCATATCTTCTCTAGAAGATTTGTTGCACCAGTTTTTCACCCATTTTAAATATAATTTAAAGCCTGAAGCCACACTCGATAGCTTGATTCATTTCAAACAAGCATCGTTAGAGCCAGTACAAAAATTTATCCAAAGGTGGAGCACAGCCCTGAACGAACTTCATGAGCCCATCCTCGAAACATATTTGCTTACCATCCTTAAAGCGGCCATGAATGACTTTATTAAATCGAAACTATATTATTTGAATACCTATACTTTGAGCCAAGAATTTGTGCAAATTAAGAACATAGAAGAGGTGGCGCAAACAAGTAATGACCCAGCTTACTCAACCTTTAGGAATCAACATACGAGGAAAGATAAGGATAAATCCAAAATGACGATAGCAGCAGTGGTAGAGGTAGCCTGACCTAACAATATAGGACAGAAAGGAAAACAATCCACTGCTCCAAATGGCCATGAAAGAACCATACTTATGCCTACACCCGAGTCTTCGTCAAATAAAAACACCAACATGGATCACACTTGTACATTTGAACGAAAATACCCCGCTCAATATACACCCTTGCTTATGAAGCCTTTACAATTGTTGGATTAGCTTCTAAAGGCCAGGTTAATCAAACATAAATAGATGTCCCCTACAACATCTCAAAAACATGATCGATTTTATGAGTTGGCTAAGAACCCAGCTTTAGCAATAGCTGATGAGCCCCCCATTCCAAGAGGCTGTAGGTTGGATAGATTTTGCAAATATCACCAATGGTGTGGTCATGGGACTGACTACTGTTTAACCTTAAAATAGGATATCCAACGCATGATTGATAGGGGTGAAATAGTATTTGACAAGGCAAACCTGGTAAGGCCCCAAAACCAACCCATGGGAGTCTACAAGAATCCTCTCAATACCAATGATGCACCATATGTAATTAACACTATTCATGTGGAGAATGGACATGACGTCCCATGAAAACCTTTCGTGATTCACAAGCCCTCAGAAAATACAAATATCCCAACATCTCCCCAAACCCCTTTCGTCATATGCACATCCCCCGCATCACAAAAGCCATTCGTCATCCACGTACCTCCTTTTGTTGCAACAACAACCACACCATTAGAAAAATGACCCATCCCCTTTGTGATCCGGGTGCCAAAACACCCTAACACGTAACCTAGTTCCGTTCCCCCATGACCCCTGCGAGAACATCTTGCCGATAGGCTAATGAGAGAGCACCTAGAAAGAGAACATCATGAGCAAAAATTAGGACCACCAAAGCCCATACCGCTAAATGTTGTTCCTATGGTTCCGTCCACTAGTGAGCCTAGCACGAGTCATCAAAACAAGGATACTAGAACGGGTCATGTCCTGAACCCAACATCCTTAGTAACTAGCGCAAGAATCCCTCCATAAGAAATACGAATGCTGGGTCAAATGGACCAAGTCTCCACAAACAAGGGTGCCCCAAATGGTAAGGATCTAGCGAGCTCATTGACCCAAGTCACACAAGCTTTGTAGCAAAAGAATACTTTCTTGAGCCTATATGATTTGGTAATGACTTCAAAGGTATATCAAGAAGCTCTCGTGCATATGCTGATTTCGATTCTTGTTAGTGAGGACCTTTCTGCAGACGAGCCATCCATTTATGCAGTATTGTTCCCACAAGCTCAAGAATCAAGGACCACATCCCTAGAGTTTCGTGCTAATCACATTAAGCTAGATGAGAAAATGGGAGAAGTCACCACAGCCCCTATGTTTATAACAATACAAGTCAACCACTTCAAGATATGTAGGGTGCATGTTAATGATAGTGTAGCAATGAACGTAATACCCTTTCCTATCATTGAAAAGTTGGGGCTTAAAGAGCAAATACAGCCCACAAAAACTTCTTCATTAAAATCCTTCAGTAGTTCTCGTGTCATGGTGAAAGGCATGATTACCTTGGATTTCATAGTAGGAGACCAATTCCCCACATCAACTGAATTCGCAGTGGTTGATGAAATGCCAAGTTTCAATATGATTCTACGACATCCTTGGCTAGCTCAACTTAGAGATGTATCCTCATCGATCCATCAAGAGATCCACCTACCTTATGAGGGCAGTGAAATCATCATACATGGGGATACAACAACATCACTCACTTCCTCGCACCTTGGAGTGGATCAAGGATCAGAAATTGAGTTATCTGAGCCTAAACAAGAAACCATCAGCATACTTCAAGATATGAACCCAACGTTAACTCATGATCCTACTAGAAATGAGGAAGCATTGGGCAACACAAACATAGGAGCCATTCCCATCGACATTTCTTGGTCGGAGTTACCTTTCAATATCTCTAGTGAAGGGGAAGGTGAGTATAAGATCATACCTACATGCCTAACCCCTCACGTCAAACTATGAAGGATTAAAATGCAACTCAATAATTAAGATAAATTACCAAGCATCCGGAATGACGTTAAACTACCAACCGTCCGGTACAATGTTAAATTGCCAACGAACGTCCTCAATGACGTTAAACTAGCCATGGCCAGAAATGGCTTGTCCCTTTTAAGATTCCTAAAACTGTTATCTCTTTTGGTCCACCATGGCCCAAAACTAGTAACCCCTCTCTCTTTTTCAACACAAATGCAACAATCCACCATGACTTTAAATTGAGGTACACAGCCCGAAATGGCTTTAAACTAGAGTCCAATATGTTGCAAGTTTACAAACATTCACTACGTTATGTCAAATTTTCGTTTAGATGTTACAGGTTACAATTTCAATTCATGCATTTTCGTTACTTTTCTTTTTCAAATATTTGCTTTACGTTTTGCTCTGCATTTTAGAAACTCATTTTACATTCAGCTACACGCATATGTTTGCGATATACTTGAGAAAATAAGAAAAACAACAAAAAATGTGAAAAAGAAAAAAATATATTGAACATCAAAGTGGTAATAGAATGCCATCATTTTATACCACAATTAAATCCATGTCATTACATCAGTCCTCATACATTCCCATTAGGCATTGGAAAATCCAAAACATCTAATAACTAAAACTAGGTTAACAGTTAAACTCATGCATCAATACTAGGAAGGGGGCTGACCCCCAATATCCTCCACATCGTCCACTTTCGCTCCACTGGGGCCAACTCCATCATTAACATGTCTCTATAATAGAGCAAAAAACAAAAGACAGGTAAGAGTAATAAAGTAAATCATAAATACAAAACCAAGAAAAACAGTAATACTAACAATGAAAACAATAAAACCATACAAACATAAATGCCATAATAAAACACTCACAAATGAGGAGGGCCTTAAGCTGGCCTCCAAACGCCGTAGAATCTTCTCCTTGGGCACATTTTCCCAATCCTCCTCTAATCCAAAATCAAGACCAGCCAAGGTTTTACCCTTGTCCACCAAGGTCTAGGTAGGGTGCTCAAGAGAAAACATTCCTATCGAATCTTCCTCAGAAGTGGTGGTAATGGTTCTCTCGGGAGATCCCTCCACCTTCATGCACTTGGAAAACCTATCATAAGCAGGCTGCAAGCCTAATCCATCAATGAACATCTCCATCCGGTGATGTTCAACTAACTCCTCCTTTAACCATTTCTTGTACTTATGCTTGTGGTCCTTCTGGTCTTGGCCCCATTTCTATACTTTAGTAGCAAAGGATTTCCAATCGTGAAATTTTCTATTTAGCAAATCCATCTGTGCCCTTTGCTTGGTTAAATCCCGTGTATCCTGCACTTTGCTATTCAAAACTATCCAGTAACGTGCATAGGTGATCTCAGATGTGCGCCAAGTACTATCACCAGACAGCCTAACAGCAACAAAATCATAACAGGATTGGAGATCCCTCTTCTCCTCTCTCTCCTTTGCTAGTGCCTCCTTCAATGAGTGCACCTCATTCCATAGATACTTAACTGAATGCCTACAAGTCCAGAGTGGCTTAGTGTTTTGTATGACGTAATAAGAGACTGCATCGTAAACCTTTTGATGAGACGCGACATGCATAGCGCCGTGATATCGCGTACCCGATATCGCGGCCGCCGCGATATCGCATCCCCCGCGATATCGCATACACGATATCGCGTCTTCCCCTACGATATCGCGTA